>JARKHS020009751.1:0-98749 GCA_030143305.2 Amblyomma americanum
TAACGTCACTTGAAAAAAATGTCGGACAATTTAGCGTGTTTGGGCCAAATGCGTATTTGGCGCGCTAACACTTCAGTTTTCACTCCGGTTTCGGTGTTTCGGTTTTACCGGAGGAGCACTTAAGCTCTGCCATGAGGAAATGACGCGATAGCAATAATGGGTTACTGTACATATATGCTGAATTGGTCATCCTTGACTTTGCATTCATAGATGCCTGGGAGCCTTCATACCACTCCTGGCGCAGTGGTGCAGCGGTTAAGCGACGCGTCACTGGCCTGCGATGGCAGATCCTGCCACTGGCGAAATTCGGCCTCCGCGGTCGGAAATTTCTCTCACGCACTCGGGCTCAGTATCCCGACGTCACGGCCACTAAGATACCAGGTAGGGTAAAAAAAAAGTTAAAATAGATGGCTGCCTCACTGTTCGTCTTCCCTGGATTATCAAAGAAATATTGCAAATGTCGTCGCGCGTCGTAAGGATACGCTGGTCAAAACGCAATGATGGGGCCTGTGACGCTGAACTATTCATGGAGGTTATGGAAGAACCCAGGATTAAAACCAAGACTAAAAAAACTTTTAATGTTAGTTCGCTTGATAGCACGATTTCGAACACCTTCATTGGATTGGAAAACATTTAATTCGTCAGAAAAGGCAGAATGCAGACGATCCGTGCTAGGTGGCTATCAGTCCACGGCTGACAGCGACCTGGGTAGCCCACTCAATGACCCGGGTTTGAACTCCCAAGTCTGAGCTGACCAACACGGCCTCCCACTGCTCGAGAGTAGGAACCTGTATTAGAGATTTCGGGGGCGGCGCCTCTTTACAATTCCACAATAGGTGATCATAAGTAGCTAAATCACCACATAATGTACATGCAGGGTCGTATTCACCGGGGTAGAATTTTGACAACAGGTAAGGCGTCATGAAGGATCGCGTCTGGAGTCGTCTCCAAGTGGTCTCCTGCTCCTTAGTAAAGGCTTTGTCTGGAGGAGGGAATATCCTCCTTTCAAGTTTAAAATGATTAGTAATATCGTGAAAAGATGATAGGCCATCCTTCGAAAAACTTCAGCAACGAACACCTTCATAATTAACGAGGTATTCAACTGTGCCCTTCTGTGTATTACAACGGGAATCAATACCTGTTTCCAGTCCTGTTTACAGCAGACAACCTAGGAACTCTTTTCTTCACTTTTAATTCATGTTCTCCTATTGGCGATGTTCATGTTCCTAATCAAGGTGTTCTTAATTTGAACTTTGGATTGGGCTCTGAAAACTCACTTTGCGTTCGATGGGACACCGAATTCATTACACTACTAATTTTTCATTTGATAACACCACAAAAAAGGACAAATCCCTATGCTTTTTTTTTGGTTCCGGTGAAAGCTGAATTTCTTGGTACCGTGAATAACCTCTTGCATGGCTTTCATCCTCAGTTGAGCAGCCTCACACAATTAGGCTTACTTACAGATTAGGAATACTTATGGATTTATCAAAGGTGTTTGGCATTGTCCCTTACCGCAAACTGTTGAAAAAGCTTAACTGCATATTAAAAAAGCCCTACTCTTGCTAACTGGATAGATACTTTTCTTTGCAAATGCTCGTAATAAGTATACCTCAGTTCGATAGATCAGCAGCAATTGACGTTTCATCAAGCGTCCAATAGAGTTCTGCCCTGAGTCCATTTTTTCTCTTGTTATACATCAGAGATGTGCAGCTTTATTTACAACTGTACTTCACACCGCAGTTGAACCACCTTACATCGTGACCTTAATAAAAAGTCTCTCTTAAGCTTGTTTAAGTGGTTTGTTACGTGCAAATGAACATTAACTTGTCCAAAATTGATTTCATTCGTTCACTAGGGGCGCCTCCAATTCCTTGTTCACTTAATCGTCCGAAGACAATTGCCGGAAAGTATCCTGGTATAAAAACAGCTCGGCCTAATATTCACACAGGATATGCCACGATTCAAACACACGTGTTTTTTTTCTAACGATGCTTTCCAAAAAGTTTGAAATATCGCCGCACTTTGCATGTTGCCCAGCTAGATACCAAGATACCAACATACAAAACCCTTATCTTCCCAGTCCTGGGATATGGCTGCGTCGTTTGAAATCCCCATAAGCTTCGTGCCGTAAAAAAAACTGGAAATGATTAAAAAAAACGCTGTTCGTTTTACATTTCACATGATCAAGATTTTCCGCCTTCATATCTCTCTGATCTGGTGCTGACCCCACATTCCTTATGTAGTCGTTTTGAGTGTTTAAAGTTTCAGCACAGGCTAACTCTCCTCGATCTGAGCCACAAGGCAACTGTTTAAACTTATTCTTTATAAGCCGTCCCCATTAATAAGCTACCACGTACTAAATATTGCACGCTTTGAATCGTAGTACAGCTTCTTTCAAGACAGTTTTTTTTTCTTTGCGCTATAAAAATTGACCGAATGGGGCAAAAGTGGACGCGCTCTTTACAGCTTGTTTCTGTCCTTTGCCACACTTCGATGGTAAAATATTAATAATTATGCAAACTGGCTTCAAGGCCTAAACGGAGAAGAACAGCATTGCAAGTTAAGTTGCCGTGCCTCTAATTTCTTCACAAACTTTTGTTTCGAGACCTCAAACACGGCGCATGCTTTTGCAAGACTGTTGACGTATTAACTGCCTGCATATATAAACCCAGACCATTCGAATTCCATACAACCAATTGCGGCCTAATTTAGAGGTAGAACTCGCATCTAGGTTTCGTAACGCCTCCTAGGCTAAAAGCTCGCGGAGTGACAAATTACGGATGCATACATTTGAGAGATCCATACATCGCTAAAGAGGCAACAGTGAAAGTACAATCGTCTATAGTGTTAGTGGCGTGGTGGTGGTGCAGATAAGACGCGTGTCCCTAATTGCTTATTGGCTGCGGCGAACAGGGAAGTAGCGAAATGCGAAATGCCAACACGCTTCAAATCTCATGTGGAAAGTGACCGGAAAGCTTGAGATCAAGGTGTACAGGGTGGTTACTGTAGAGTGAGCATCGAGAAGGTGACTGCAAAACCGAGTCTACCGGCCCCTTTTTCGCTATATGTACAAACAAGGCTATTCGGTGTGCTATGGCTTCTAAGCTATGAATATTGCCTTGGCAAACGTCTAAACAATTTTTTGCATTCGTTTTTCTTACCTTTCGTATATTGCATATTCTGTAATGGTACGCATATTTTGTGTCATTTTATAACTAGTATGCAATGAAGAAGAGAACCGCATATTGTGTATGATATTGCTACGATATATAAATTACATTAAAACCTCACCAACAGCTCGGCCCCTAACCATACGGTGTTCCTCGACGAAAACAAGGAGAAACAGGCAAACTATTATTTAGGCCAGTTTAGTCATACAGCGAACTCCGAATACTGGAATATATGCATCGGTGCCGAGGTCACTGTCTGCGCAAAGCTCGTAGCCGTGGCTATGATGCGAGGGACTGCTGGCGCTTTCTCCATCGAGGTCAAGTTCTTCGCTCACTCACCTTATACAGTCCGCCACTTATGGCCCATTCCCCTCCACTTAAAATCGGCTTTGAGGGTACGGACGCTTAGCTTTGTAAGTCGAATCCGGCTTTAAGTACTGCTGCAGGCCGTGACTTCGAAATGCAAATCGATGGAAAGAATAAGCCGCCAATAGTCAGGCAGCTAGTGACGTCAAGGACTGCCACCGATATCGATAGCGTTGCCACCGCCTGGCGAGTAGGTAGCGTACCTCGCTGTCGAACCTCCTCGCCACGTTGAGAGGCATCCGTCCGTCCCATCCATGTGTCAGGGCCGTCCGTCGATTCTCTCTTTTGGCATCGGTAGCACATGAACGTGCGGCACGTTCAATGGAAAAGGTTTATACACTTTCCTTATAATCTTATCTCTCTCCATTTCTTTCTCGTTCTGTCCTCGTTTTTTGTTTTTTTGCACTTTAGTGAATGAATCAAATGGCACTGCGTTGCTTCTTGATGCTGTATGAGGCCTGAACAGCAGAGGCGAAGTGGGAGGACACGAATCTATTCTTTCCCTCGCTCTTTGTGACCGTTACTCCTCCTTCCCTCCTCGACGCTTTTTGCGTATGGAGAGGGTGCAGTATTAAAGTTTCCGCGCGTGCTGGCCCGGCCGTCAGTTCTGGAAGGATACCGTACCACGAAGCACGATGGCCAGTGGAGGTAGAATCCTGATCCTGGTGGTGGCGTCGGTTTTAGGTGAGCGCGTTTTCTGCATGCGTCCGGTTTGTTTGTTTGTTTGTTTGTTTGTTTGTTTGTTTTTTGCTATTTGCGCGACACGGCGACAGTGGAACTCTTGTAGCACGACGTTGCTAAATGCAGATGCAAGCTACTCATTCGACTGCTTCTCTAACGATGTTTGAGTATACCTTTTCTTTCTAATCGCTCAATAAGGTCCTGCGCGATGGTATGGAAGATTTACGAGACACCTTGGGGTGATTAAGCCGTGGCGCCGCTTCGAATAGGGACTCCAACTTGATTGTTGACCTTAAATCATATGGAAACGCTGAAAAAATAAATAACATAATTTTGTGTGCAGATAAGCGATTTTGTTCAAGTATGTACACATGCTTGGAATAAAGAACTTACTTACTTTACGAAAAAAATGGACATACTGCTCCAAATCTTAATTGACTGTTTTATTTATTTACTTACCTACTTTTATATTTATTATAAACACAAAGCCCTCATTGGGCATTAGCATAGGACTCTGGAGGGGGTGGGGATTTGCAGACAGCGCAATAAAAGAGAGAGACAGCTAACTAAAGCATGAAATGAGTTACAATAAAAACACTAATAAAAGCAACTCCTATATCCCAACAGAAAGGCTAGAACAATACATATTCAGTAAAAACCATAAAGCTTTCAATCACAGGTTTGTTTCACAAAACATGAAGCGATGTGGCGGAAGTATGTCTCAAAACAGATGCACGCGATGCTGCCTATAGCAGACAAAAACACAGGCGCGTACAGTACTTGTTCCGGGAGCCATTTCTAACATTCTTGGCCAAAAATTTTGAATATTGGAAAATTGTAAGGTACTATGGAAATATTGAAGGCGATGGACCGTTCTTCCGATATGTAGGAAACTCTTTCTTTTAGAGTGTTTCCATAACTCGCATCGAACAGTTGTCTGCCATAGAAAACCAATAGGGAACGCTTTTGACGATAGCAAAAACGTTAGTAGCAAAAAAAAAAATTCATGCCTGCCGACGGGGGATCTGCGGACATATGGATATTGATAGTTATAGTGAAATCTTACAATATATGAAAAATATTGTGCTCATAAACTCTTTCCCGTTCAGAAATGGTTGTGTCCAGAATTGTTGGGTATATCCATTCTTCCGTTGTTCGCGGAATGAATGAAAAATCGAATACATTTATGCGACCTTGGTATGAAGTGAGTTTTTTTTTAGCTCTATCGTCGTTTACGAAGGTAACTTTAAAATTATATTATTGAACATAGAATCGAATAGCTCAATTCTTTATGATACTATTAGCCTATCCAACTCTTTGCACGTGCGAGGTTCTGCTACGATGTATGCGGTCCAGACGTCGTCTAGCTAGCCGCAAACGCTGGCGCCTTTCATGCTGGTCGGTTCTGTCCCTACACGAACCGTTAAGGAACGTTTGGTGACCACGTAGCAAAAGAAGCTCTCAAAACACCCTGCTCTTATTCACGGCAAATTGACCGTAGGTACACGACCCACTAGGAAGCTATCATCTAGCTCTGTTTCTCACAGTTGCTGAGAAGAGCTCGGGGAAGGCTGATATCCTGTTACGCGATGCAGCCTCTTACGGGTCAGGGGCTGCGAAATTGCATGTAAAGTTCCGCGCGTATGAATTATCGCATGTCAGAAGAATTGGCTGGCGCACTAGTTTGTATCAAGCGCACGACATGTTTTATTGCAAAGAGTACAAAAGTATAGGTAGAAACAAAACGTCTTCCATGCGTGCCTGCTACCATTCCATTTGTCCTGGACGAATCTGGACGAATGCAGTCCCGATTAAACCATTTTATAGTTTCTAAATAATGAGCTTCGCAGGTTTCTCTTACTTTTTCTCATAAATTCAAGTTTTATACCTCACGGTCACATGAGCCGTGAATGTCAATAGGACTATCTGTTGGATCCCGAAATTTATTCAATGGCCTACTGACGCTCCAAAGACGAACACGGAATATACTGCTAGCATAATTCAAAAACATTATTAACAGCTACTTCTGGGAAATGCAAAAAAAAACCTGCAACCGCGCAGTTTCAATGAAGGTTAACTGAAACACAGCTGGGGATGTGCTGCGCAGCGCTACTTCTGCCTGAGGTGGAGCAATATTTTGTCTGGGAACACCTTTTCTCAAAACTGCACAGTCACATCTTGTTGATAGCGACATGTGCACTTTGCCTGTGACTTCCTAAATGCAACGCGAAATCAACCTGTAAAATGGCTGAGGCTTCATTTTTTTTTTTTTGCACTGATATGCAATTCGGCGATCTGCTGTGTTTTGTTCCGTTTCGTAAACAGTGCTCGAAGATAACTATTAGCCCAAAAACCCAGGCTAGTTGCGGTTCACAGTTGCGCAGACTTGGCAAAACATGGCAAAACATCTAAATGTTTTGAAGAATTTTCTTTTCAACAAAATTGAACAATTATTACTCAAAAATTACTCATCTACATGCCGACCCATCTTGGCGCCTCAGTGGCTTTGTTGTTCGGCTGCTCATCCAAAGGTTGGGGGTTCGATTCCGGTCGCGGCGGCAATACTTTAATGGAAGTGAAGCACAAAACCTCCAGCGTTCTGTGGGATGTCGGCTCACGTTAAAGAACTACAGGTGGTCGATATTAACGTGGAGTCCGACGCAACGGTGTTCGTAATGGTCGCTTCGGGGCGTTAAAGGCCACAATACAAAACATATCCACTAGCGAAATAGAAAGGAGGACATTGAAAAAAAAATTGCAGGCTCTATCTAGTTCAGCAGCAACAAAAAATATTCACAAGAAATTCAAATTATCATTTAGACATCTAGTGGAATAGCATTCTCCTGATCCTAGAATTGTAGTAAACTTTGTGTGTGCCCCCGCCGCGGTGGCTCAGTGGTTAGGGCAGTCGACTACTGATCCGGAGTTCCCGGGTTCGAACCCGACCGCGGCGGCTGCGTTTTTATGGAGGAAAAACGCTAAGGCGCCCGTGTGCTGTGCGATGTCAGTGCACGTTAAAGATCCCCAGGTGGTCGAAATAATTCCGGAGCCCTCCACTACGGCACCCCTTTCTTCCTTTCTTCTTTCAGTCCCTCCCTTATCCCTTCCCTTACGGCGCGGTTCAGGTGTCCAACGATATATGAGACAGATACTGCGTCATTTCCTTTCCCCCAAAAACCAATTATTATTATTATGTAGTAAACTTTGTTCATACACGTCGCACGTTTGACGGGCTCCTGTTAAGGTTTCTATCATTTCTGCTGTTAATAGTTGCTAGCGTATGCAGACCGATTGTGCGTAGGTAATTCTAGAAAATACTTTTATCGAGTGTAATTCAAGGAAATTGATTCCAATCTTTAGTGATCAACTAAAAGACGTTCTAATTTTCAACTCAATACCGGAGACCTCCACTACGGCACCTCTTCTTCCTTTTTTCTTTCACTCCCTCCTTTATCCCTTCCCTTACGGCGCGGTTCAGGTGTCCAACGATATATGAGACAGATACTGCGCCATTTCCTTTCCCCAAAATACCAATTATTATTATTATTATTTAGCGTGCTAAGCATCTCACCGAAGCGGCGTACTTTCCCCCCACTCGGCAAACATACAGAATTAGATTTTTATTGCCGTTGTGTTTACACTTCGGAGACGTCCGTGCCTCGAGGCGGTTATAAGGACACAACACGCGACCCCATGCTGCCGAAGTCCTTGGCATGTCCAAAGCGCGCATCGGCATCGCCCTTGGCAAGGTTCTCTGGCACGGGACTTGCATTCAGTGCGTGTTTACCCTTAAAATTGCGTATGTATTCTGACATACCCGACGGCTGTCTTCGGTTCTCAGAAAGTATAAATAACTGGCGCTTCTCTCGGGGGCCAAGGCTGCCGTAATTATCAAGCCCCTGTATAACAGAATCACGCCATTAGCCTCATTTCTGTGAACAGCCGTTTTAGTGCACGCACAATTTGTTTTGCCTTCATATCTTTCGACACGTGGCAAATAAATTACGGAACCCTTCCCCTTAGCCCAGGTCGGAGTGAATGAACTTCATTCGGGTTCTCACATACAGAAAATGTCTACATAGGCGGGGTATCCTCACAGCACCTGAACAGCTTGACTGTTTTTCCTCCATAAAAACGCAGCCGCCGCGGTCGGGTTCGAACACCCGGGTTCGAACCCGACCGCGGCGGCTGCATTTTTATGGAGGAAAAACGCTAAGGCGCCCGTGTGCTGTGCGATGTCAGTGCACGTTAAAGATCCCCAGGTGGTCGAAATTATTCCGGAGCCCTCCACTACGGACCTATTCGTTCCTATCTTCTTTCACTCCCTCCTTTACCCCTTCCCTTACGGCGCGGTTCAGGTGTCCAACGATATATGAGACAGATACTGCGCCATTTCCATTCCACCAAAAACCAATTATTATTATTATTATTACTCTCACACTCCTATGGTGCAAGAAGCAGGGGCCAAAAAAAACAAAGATCGAGAAAAGGTCAGACTGAAGAAAACAGACAACGCAGCAAGACATGCATATCAGTCCATGCAGGGAAAGAAAAAATACCACTCAGCAATACACAACTAGTAGAGACCATTCGTGACAGGGCATGGATATTTCAGAGAATTGAAAGAAAGTTTCAAAATCGTGAGTGTATTCTTCTACGTAACACTCTGAGAAGAGCTGAAAGTTTTCGTGGTCTGAACATTCAGAGTTATCGATTATATCACGTAGAGGGGTGTGTACGGGAAGCGTATTTAAATTATGTCGGGTCATAACCTTAAATTGTCACAGTAGCGAAAACTTTTTAATATATAAAGGAGCTATCACTAAATGAAGACTGGATTCAAAAGAAGCCGTTTGCGTCTGTCGATAGCAACTAATCAAGTCAAGTCAAGTTTATTTCAGCTTTTGTCTTACAAAAACTGTGGGTGACGAAAAAAAGCGGTTCGCAATGACCGCTTGACAAGCCTCGTCACCCTGTAGAAGTTAGCAGCATTAGCAGACACGGTTACACATGAGAGCCATTATACATTGTTACACATTGTTAGAGATCGAAAGAAGGAAAAAAAAGAAATGACAGGTAAAAACATTCAACAGAGTAACAAAATACAACCCAGTCAATGAACAGTTCCCTAAGTGCAGAAGAAGTCATTTTTGTTAAATTGCTATATAGAGGGGTGTTCAAACATTTCGGAAGAATATATTTTAACATCGCACAACCGTAGTTTGTTCTGCATCTGGGTATTGCAAACATTCCATGGTCTCTAGTTGCATAGGGTGTGGCATATTGTACAATAGGAACAATGCGGCTCAAAAAAGGGTCATTTCGTGCCGTGATTTTTTTATAAAAGCAGGCAAACCTGTAGTCAAATAGCTTATTAACCGGAATAATTTTATATCTTTGTCTTATGGGGCGAGTCGGGGCGTCAATGGAAGCATTTGTAATGATCCGTAGCATTTTTTTCTGTAGTGTAAAAAGTTTTTGTATATTTGACAAAGTATTTCCCCATACCAAGTAACAATAACCTATTTATGAGAAGAAAAAAGCGTAATAAAGGTCGAGCTTCGTTTTCACGGGCAAAATCTTCACTAAGCATAAATAAAACTAGCGAGGAGGTACTTCGACCCCGGGCGATATGCATATATGCCTGGCAACAAAAAATAGTATACTCAATAGCCGGTGGTAGTATTTACTGGACACCGAAATTCCCGATGGACGGAATCTGATGCATCGTGAGATCCGACGCAGCCCATTTAAAGCACGGCCTGCACCCGCCTACACAAAATCACTCACTAGCGAAGAAGGACCACTGCTCCAACAAGTACAAACAGTATTCCTACACACATCATTTAGACGAAATACAATATAGGGTTTCCCACACAGCCAACCCCTAAAAGGAAATTTTAAAACAAGCTACCCTCCTCGACGTCATACATTTTATTGGATTATTTTATTGGGTAGAGTTTCAACGTGGTTAAACCGAGTAGACGTGGGAAAGAATGTGTTTAGATTGGTTGGTTCACGATTTCGCCTCGCTCGGTCGTCGACACGTCTGGCAACGATATTAGTTGATAGTAGTATTAGTTGATGAAGACGACGATGTGCAATGCACAGCGCGAGAGTGTGTTGCAGTTTAACACGCGTCATGATAGCTGCGGCGATTGCGTATATAGCGCTCTCGTGCAGTGGCCAGCGAAGCTGATCTGTCCCGCGCTGCGGGTTCAAAACCCGGTTGCGGCAATATTTATTTGAATTTATTTAGGCTCAGAAGGTCAATTCAAGGTCAGGCTCAGCGGTGAAGCGGCTTCAGCAACTTTCGTCGTGAAGTAGACCTCTCGCTCTAAAATATCTCGCATCCTTCGGACCAGTGCGGCAGACTACAGCAACAAATTGAGCAGACCAGCTAATTTCGATCGAACACCCAGATTCAGGATTACAACTACACTAGGACAATAAAAACTATGGTACAGAGACACTGTGTGCAAGGCATCCCAAGATGCCGACTGCAAAATGGAGTTTTCTCCTTCTCTGCGTGGGTTATATACGCGGTATTTTGATAAAAGTTGTATGGGCGCTTAGCATTTCAGCTTTGAGAACGATAGTTTTTGGTCGCGAAAACACCCCCTCTTTAATATAGGCATAATGGGTGCAGAGAATGCCTTTGCGCTATGTACGTACGCTGGAGACATTGTTTTGGATCACCTGACAGGTTATTTTTTTAAGTGAAACAACCTGAGATAATAATAATAATAATATTAATAATAATAATAATAATAATAATAATAATAATAATAATAATAATAATAATAATAATAATAATATAATAATATAATAATAATAATAATAATAATAATTGGTTTTTGAGGAAAGGAAATGGCGCAGTATCTGTCTCATATATTGTTGGACACCTGAACCGCGCCGTAAGGGAAGGGATAAAGGAGGGAGTGAAAGAAGAAAGGAAGAGAGAGGTGCCGTAGTGGAGGGCCCCGGAATAATTTTGACCACCTGGGGATCTTTAACGTGCACTGACATCGCACAGCACACGGGCGCCTTAGCGTTTTTCCTCCATAAAAACGCAGCCGCCGCGGTCGGGTTCGAACCCGGGAACTCCGGATCAGTAGCCGAGCGCCCTAACCACTGAGCCACCGCGGCGGGTAAACAACCTGAGATCATATAAGTTATCAACAGTCACTATAAGGGAACGTTAAAAAGGTAGGTATGATGGAGTTGTTGAATTTGTTATTTAAAATAACCTTCACCGCTATTTTTTTGCTAAACAAATTTTTACCTTTTGTTCGTATGCGACGTAGTACCTTATATGAGTCGACTATAATTAAGTTGTGCTTAGAATTAGTTGTAAATTACAATTTAACACAGGAAGCAGTATCGTATATGTCAGCTGAAGCAATGCTTCAACAAACGAGGTAATTTTGGTTCCAACGCGATCGTCATGATTATGCCACGACAATCCGGCATCAAAACATGCGAAAAATGCGACGATTTAAAACTCATCACTAACTAAACAGACATAATAATGTATATGATGTTATTATGCTATCGAGTAAAAGTTAATTACGTCCTTTCAAATAAAAGCAGGTAATCTACTCAGGGAAGTAGGGAAATGCAAAAATAGAAGATTAAGAACTTTGTATTCCCTCCTCCAGTTCGCTATAACGGAAAGCTATGAGTTTTTTTTATCCGTCTGAGGAGTTTCTATGGCGATAAACCATAAAAATTTCTAAAAGGGTGATTAAGGTGAATATCGACTTCTAGAGGTCCTTTAGGAGTATTTGAGTATATTCATAAATACATTTTTAGAAGTCCATTTTTGAAGCGAACAGCTTCACTACGCTAGGTAAAGCAGTCGTCGCGTAGGCCCGAGAATGACCTTGAACGACCTTCAGGCCAACCACGTTAGCCGTGTATGACCATATGTGGTACAGTTATGGTGCCGATCCCTTGGCCCCTGACCTATTGACCTTTGCCTTACATTGGGTGACCTTAGGGTTGACCTTTGATCTTAAGAACATCCGATGGGGTGATGTGAAGCCACGTGATGACATCCGATGGGGTGTGTAAGACCATGTGATACCACGTCATAGCCACGTGGTCGTGTGGGTATATATAGAACGGCTGTCGCGAGCGTGTAGCGGAGCTGCCATGGACGAGCCTCAGACGCTTAGCAAGCGTGCTTGCTTTTCGCTGAATTCCAGGGTTAGCCAAGTTAAGCCACGGCCAATTTTTTATTCAACATTTTGAGAGCTTTTTCTGGGAACTGAGGGAGTAATTCTTCTTTGCTATGGAACGATCGTTTCAGAACTCTGTACTCCTGTGAGAGCGTTTTTTACAGTAGCTACACCCCTAGAGCTCAAAATTTTCATGTGTGTTCATTTTTCCTTACGGGGCTTCGCTTCGAGAAAGACACCTCATAAACTGAAACTGAAGGGAGGCCCAACTGCAACACCAACTCAGAGAAAAAATATTTGATCTGCTCGGCCGTTTGGTGCTTATATTAGTTCTTAAATAAAAACGTAATCAGCAAAGTCAGAAACAGCTATGTCAATTAGGACACAAATGGACAACGAAACTCACTGAAGGTTTCCTTATTTTTGCTGACGAGTGTACGTACGCTGGCCAAGGAATGAGTGACGATAATGTTAGAGCGTGACCGTTGTTACAATCACTGCAGAGTATAGAATTCAAGAGGCGTCAATGCGCGTGACAGTAGCAAAAACAAACTCAAGGCTTTTATATGAGATCTTTCTTTCCGGGAAATGATTCCTGATAGACCCCGCAGTTGCTCGGATTGCAGCAATGAGACTGCGCGCCAAGAGCGGTGTTTCATTCTTTTAGAGACTGTTATGTCTAATGGAAATTCCTAACAGATCCGATAATTGCCATTTTCTTACTATTGCTTAATAATAGAAATAAAAGAAGTTAAAGTGCGCAGAGGTGTTCAGAGCAACCTTCAGGAGCTCGCACAAGTTTGGACTGCAGAATTAGAGAAATATAAATAAACACAGACTTTACAGATTAATCAGGTAAACAACAAAATTAGACTAGTAAAACCGATTCTGGAAGAGCGGCAGTCAGCTGACATCAGGATGATTTTATGGAAATGGTTTGGTGCAGTCTTCGCGTTTGACATGTGCCTTACACACAGCCTCGTAGCCACGAAATAAGAGAAACCTCTATGTGAAGCTAGCGGAAAAGAAATCATAGCAACCCACTTTATAGTCTTTTGAATAAAAATGATAAAACAGTGAAAATATTTATCGTGCTTTTACACTGAACAATTTAATTTTTAAGATAACACGCAACTGTATATTTTTTGAGTGCCTTTTGATCCCTATGAAGTTCATGTTTGGACTAACAAATTATTGAAATCGATATTTCCACAAGCGCAGCAGACCGACAAATTTACTCTTGTGTTTGGCTCATGATAGCCTCACTTGATTATGCGCTGTAAGATTCAGCACACTGAGAACGCGCACACGCTTCCAAGTGGCAATGCTTGTTAGCCAAATATCGAAGTAAATTTGTGCGATGTGCTACGAAATTGGATTGCAACAGTACATTAGACGGTGCTGGATCAGGATGGGTAAGTCGGCTCTGGCGACGGATTGAAAAGCTGGCGCTTCGCCGAACTGTAAAGAATGAGACAGTGGGAAGACTGATGCGCGTACTGTCCTCCAGTGAGCGCCGACTGCGACTTCGATGCGAGACACGTGGTGGCGCCACTGAGCAAGTTATGCGCCATATGTGGCACATGACAACCGTGAAGGGTTGGAAAATGCTGAGCGCCCTTCGCATATTCACCTAACCGCTACCTGTAGAAGTCATGCAAAGAAGGAGAAAACTTTTTTTTTAGTAGTCGGCGCCTTTGGATGCCCCATGTAGTGGGTATCTACTTATGGTTGCGTTTATGGTTTATGGGGTTTAACGTCCCAAAGCGACTCAGGCTATGAGAAACGCCGTAGTGAAGGGCTCCGGAAATTTCGACCACCTGGGGTTCTTTAACGTGAGCTGACACCGCACAGTACACGGGCCTCCAGAATTTCGCCTCCTTCGAAATTTGACCGCCGCGGCCATAACCACTGAGTGCCATAACCACTGAGCCACCGCGGCGGCTAGAAGGGTATCTGCCTCTACCGTTTAGTCCTAGTGTAGTTGTAATCCTTATTTTATGTCTTCAACCAAATTAGCTATAGTATGCTGAATTTGTCGCTGTAATCTGCCAAACTGGTTCAAAGGCTGTGCGAGAGTTTTCGCTTCGTGGTTTTGACAATGAACCTGTTTGATTCCGAGCAGTCGAATAAAATATGTCATGAGGAAAAGGATCGCTTACTGTAAAATTTACGTGCAGAGGGTTGGGTCTGCGGGAAACCACATATTGTAAAGCGTCTAAGTTATGTGTGCAGGAATCCTATTTGTAATTGTTGAAGCAGTGGTCCTTGTTCGCTTGTCAGTGATTTTTGTGAAGATGAATACGGAGCTGAGATACAGCCGAGGTTTCAGTGGGCTGCATTTTTTTCTCACGATGCGTCAGATTCCGTTCACTGGGAACGCTTTTTTCTCGGTGCAAATTATCTGTATTCATTATCTTATTCATTATCTCATTATCTTTATTCATGCTCACGGAAGATATCAGCTGCTGCCGGAGACGCTGTTATCACTTATATTTCCATCGACTTCTTTACCTGGTGATAGCCCATGCAAATATAAAATGGCTTCTTGTTCGTTATAGAGTTATTTCTGCTTCACTTCGTGGCTGCGTCTCTTGTCTGTCAATGACCCTGTTGATGACTAGCGTGTTTGCGTTGTCTGCTATTGCTATGCCAAATTGGTCATCACTTAGACTAAAGCTAGGCTGAATGTTGAGCCTGTTGGCAGTGCATGTTCAAAAGGCTTACTACCAGGAAGAAAAGATGCACGCAGAAATAAGAATAGCATACGAGACGCGCTGGACTAACCGCTAAAGCTTTTATTCAGAAGAGACCGGCGAGCAACATGCGTCTAGCCAGGAGAAGTTACCTTTAGGTATGATAATCTAAAAAATCGATTTCCTTAGACGTAAGCGCTTCCAATAGTGAACTTAGACAAAAATCGCTCTTTCGCTATCTGGAAGGCCTCAAAGATTTCGCGCGCCTTACTTTGCAATGAAAAAGTAGCCCATATACGACGTCAAACCCTCATTAGTCCGTGTCTTCACATTCATTCACTGAGACCCCAATTGTGCTACAGGTGCGTGCCAGGCGCAACTGAAGGAAGGCTGCAAGATCGAGACTCTGCGGGCATGCGGAGACGATTTCGTTCCCTACTACAAGAGCCCGCACCTCCACGAGTCCGGCCAGGAGTTCGACGAAGGATGCGCGTAAGTGCGACCGTGCGCCCATCATGCGGGACACCGATCAAGGAAATGAGGCGGTGCGAGGAGGTTCAAAGAAATGCCGCGCCTGGGTAGGAAGCAGGTCCCCTTCGCTGACGGCATGGTAGGGTCTCCAGCCGGATTAATGAGGCCCTCTTCATCGTGTCCAAATTCAAGTGCCTCATAACGACTGCAGGAGTTTTTTTTATTATTGCGATCTGACATTGATGAGTTACAATCTAATGCGATCCAATGTTACTATTTACTTCATGAAAACACAAAATTTACAAAACAATTCATGAACTCGCAGCCGGAGATTAGTTCCGCGTCCTTGAAAAAAAAAGTGTGCAGAAAAAGGCAATGCATTAAGAAAGAGGCAAACACAGGCCTGCATGTAGACTTAATAAATGTTTTTGATGATGATGAATGCAGAAAATAGAGTGAAATATAAGCAAAGAAACTATTCACAGCGTACAAAATCGTACTATGGAAAGCTCACGAAGAGAAAACTCAATATAGTGGTGTTCTTGAATATGTAGGTTATTGCTAGATATGGGAACTGATATATAGAAATTGCATGTAATGCCGAGGAAGAGGCTCGGCATCTAACATCACATAATAATGTTTCTTATTTCGAGAAAAATTCTGTGTAAACTTAAAGAAACTGGAACTTTTTTTTTTCATGCTATGGCGCCAGCATAGTAAATGATCCATCTTTGATGGATGAAAAATTGGAACTGCCAAGCGTGCGGTTTCCGGTGTGATACAGAAGCTATAGAATAAATTATGAATTGGATGGTTGTTCCTAATTATGCTGAATGACATTCTCTACAGCCTTCTTTTTTGTTCACCAGAACCTTCTCGAAATGCCAAATGGAAGCATTTCTTAAGGGCAAGTAGATTACATGTCTTGGCATGTAATCCAGAAACCAGAACCGCAACTGGTGTCCGTATCATACCGCCATAGTTGTCCTTGTGGGACAAATATGAGATGAACATTATCGGCGAACTCTCTTGTCCGTGCTAAACATCTGCACCGGCAACTGCGACCAATGCAATATTTCATATCACATGAAATATTTTTTTTAATTTTCGCGAATATAAGCCTGCGAATTTTTCGTTCAGCAAGCGTGCCACGGCTATCAATGGGCAGGTAACGCTTTTAAGGAAACAAACCCAATATCGTCCCTAGAAATCGACAAAATTTAATCCAGGAAACTACCTACCGTTAAATCAATTCACGCCAGGTCAAGACGCAGATAGGCTATAAACGTCACAATCAGAACTCAGAAAAGAGATTGAAGTATTTCATGAATGTATGTAAACCTCAGCAAAAAAGAGGCCATCCTGGGGAGAGTTTTATTTACAAAGAAAGCCAGAAAGGACAACCTCGCCGACAGTACTCTGGCCTCGTAGTCATCAGTGGCGAGTGACTGGGGCGAGGAGGTTTAAAGAGGCTATGATGGTGTGGTATATGTTATGGTAAGGTAAGGTTTATGGTTTATGGGGGTTCAACGTCCCAAAGCGACTCAGGCTATGAGGGACGCCGTAGTGAAGGGCTCCGGAAATTTCGACCACCTGGGGTTCTTTAACGTGCACTGACATCGCACAGTACACGGGCCTCTAGAATTTCGCCTCCATCGAAATTCGACCGCCGCGGCCGGGATCGAACCCGCGTCTTTCGGGTCAGCAGCCGAGCGCCATAACCACTGAGCCACCGGGGTGGCCTGGTAAGGTAAGATGTGGCATTGAATGGTATAGTACGATTTGGTAGGGTACGGCACAATGTGGTACGTATGGGGTATGGCATGGTATGGCATGGTATGGTCAAGTAAGTAGTGCATGGTAAGGTATGGTATGGAACAGCATGCAACGGCATGGGATGGTGTGATTCTGTACGGTACGAAATGGTGTAGTATAGTATGGTATGTTGTGGCATGGTATGAAGCGGTATTGTATGTGGGTTTAACTTCATGAAGCTATGACAGTGGACAACTCCTGATTAATATCGACCACCTGGGATTCGTTAACTTGCACTAGCATCGCGCAGCACACGGCCGTGTTCGAAGGCTTCACGTCTATAAATACTCGCAGACGCCGAGGTTATGATGGATTACAATTTTGACAGAATATAGGTGCGTATATGTGCAACTATGTCAGCAGTCAGCAACGCTCTTGGTTGCCGCTGCGATTCAAGGCCCATGCTTCTACGAAACAGGCACGTCCGATATCTGGAGCACTTTTAAAGCTTCTAGCGTAGCATGAGGTCCTCCGGCATTGGCCTGCTGCAGGAAAACGGCAACGAAGTGTCCTTCTTTCACTCCCTCCTTTATCCCTTCCCTTACGGCGCGGTTCAGGTGTCCAACGATATATGAGACAGATAGTGCACCATTTCCTTTCCCCAAAAACCAATTAAAAAAAGTGTCTAGCCCCAGTGTTTACGTTAGAGTCCCAGTCTTTACGTCCTAGTAGCCCTTAAAGAGCAACTCCGGGGGTTTTCTTTCGAAAATTTTAACTGATAGTCGCATCAGATTCCTTAGAAGCCTTCCATCCGCCACAACTGATTTGCAAAATGCTGAGTGGAACCATTTTAAAACAGCAAGAGCAGCAGTCCAAAAACCGAAACTCAAGTCGGTCACCAGGGCCAATGCATCGCAGGTACGCCGCGATGACGTAGCAAATACTAACAGAAAAAAAACTCATGTGAGTATTTGATGGTTGAAGTAGCGACTTAAAAGTTCGAGTGTTTTTATAAAATGCTTAAGGCCACCCAGTGCCGAATCAAAATCCGTTTTTATTTAGTGGAAAGACATTTTATACGAAATAGCTATTCCCATAGTCGGAGCTGAATTGGGACCTCCCGTACATAACGGTCACGAAAGTGATCAAATCAAAACACAGCATAGACAAAAGGTTAACACAGAACAAAATAGGCAATTACAAGTCCTTTAGTTTATCGACAGCCTCTTTTTATGCCACATGACAAGTCTTAGAATAAAAAAAAATACCAGTCCTGTACACACTGCATAAATCCCACATTTCTTACACAAAGTCAGCAGGATGAACACATTGTACTAGATCAGGAAAGTTTGTTGCTGAAGCAAGGAGCGACTGTTAATGTGTTGGGAATGTTTGTGACGTCGGAAACAGAGTGTTACCCGTAGAAACTATCCGAGCTGAGAGCAGAGAAACGACGAGCTTTAAAGTCGATTTACGCCTGAATGAAATGTCACATGGCTGCTGAACTTGGTGGGCGTAATCAGAAACGAGAGAATAATCTACCCTACAAGTATCGGTAGAATATGGTAACCTCTAAGCAACCCCTGTAGTGGTCCTTTAATGCGTCACTGAGGCAATCTCCATCCAATTACTGTGCTCAGTAATGAGTGATTCTCCGGCTATTTCTGGCTTATGTAACGTGTAAGTGTAAGTGAACGGTATAGTCTAGACTCCGCGATCCGCGCCAAAACTCGATTTCGACCCTTGCACTTTACTTGCGAAATTGGCCGGGCAGTGGTGACATCTGCATTTTTAGTTTCTGGACTTTTCTAAGTTATGAAAGCTCTGTTTTCGGTGGGGGTTGTGCTTTTGTAATTAGAACGCGTTAATGCGGCGATAATGGATATTTTTAATTTTTCTTCAGTGTCTTTTCAACTGGACCTCGCGTCACTGCGAAGCCAACCAGGTTATAACTGGACTTTGGACGCCGAAACATATTTCAGTGCTAATGAAGATGCCCGCGCAGCCAGTAACAAGCAAAGTCTTGTTCTTCAAAGAAATTTACAAATCTTTTGCCTTGTCCTCGTCTAAATTGCACCTGACTGAGAAAAATACCTTAGGCGGTTTATTGCGTACAGGTCTTACAGCGTCATGAATCAACGTCTGCCATTTGTAAGTGAGCATAAAGCGAACTGCTGATTCGAGTCGAGTCAAAATCTGCCCAAATCATTGTCTAGCAGGACGGCACGTTACAAGGATAAGAGTTTAGGTTTTAGCTGCCTTCCTGGGCAGTTAAAACGTTCTGTAATGACTTTTTTTTCACATTTCTCCGGTTCGTCTCCACTAGTCACAACCTTGTTCTATACTAACGTTCTATACTAACGACCTTTGCTTGTTTAGCTGCCAGTAATGACTTCACAAGCCACTGCTACCATTGGTACAAAAGCTAAAGAACGAGTCGGGAAAAAGTTGTTGCAAAACAAGGCCCTTGTTATGTTTCGGCAGCATTAATCGGCGGGGAACATGAAGGCTGGAGAGTCTTATTGTCGAGTGCAGCAAAAAAGTTTCGAGACGCATCGCTTTTTATTTGCAACCTTTTCGATGCGAGACACCAGGAAGCCGCAAAAATAGCCGTAAAAGCGTTCTGGATACCAAACCCTGAAAAGAAATCTCCGGGTAGAGAAAGCTTATCGGCAATGAATAAACTGTGAAACTTGCGAGTTCAATGACAGTCACTTCTATGGAAGCCACCAATCTAATTTTAATGCAAGTGAGAAGACATAGCCACTTTTGTAGCCGTTGCGGCGGCTGCATGACACTCTAAGAAATAACTGGAAACTGAGTTAGGACGGAACAGCCGAGAATAATTGAGAACAGTGTTGTCATGTTGGCCTAAATTATAAGCATACTTTATTTCATTTCAATAACTAACCTAAACGCACACTCAATAGCCAATATGATAAGGCTGTAACTTTGTGCAATTCGCACCCGTTTCTACCAAAACCCTTCAACGTTTCTGGTAATACAGTACTGAGCAAACATCTTTCACTTTGCATGCATAACGCTCGGACATCGTATGCGGGAGGTGTGGGGTTCGAACCCCAATGTCGCCGGGAACCCAACAGTTTCCAATGGTTACAAGCTTTCCCTTGGTCCGGTGATCGACATCTCACGGGCGATATGCTTGGAAAAGGGGCCTTTCGTACCACCTTATGAGACGAAAGCAATTGGTGTCATGCCACTTTTAGACCACAGCTGTCTTAACGCGATAAATATCATCATCACCATCATAAGTCTTAGAAGGTACTGCTCTGAATGTTCTGCCTGCTGCTTCGCTACTAAAACTGCTGTGTTTCCGTTTCAGCAAGGACAAAACGCAGATCCCATGCACCTTGAAGTTCATTAAGGAATGCACACAGGGATTGTCCCAGGCTGCGGCGCTGGTATCTGTGAAGGCCCTGGAGGAGAACATCGAGGCCATCTGCACAATTGGCTCGGAGGCGTACAAAAGTGAGTCGGACCCGTTCCCTTTCACCTTAAAGGGGCGGTGTAGCAAGGGATAGGACAACACATTTCTTGTTAGCCTTTTGGTATTGCGTTATGTTTAAGGAGATAATGCTGTTCTCTGTGCACACAAAAAGCATCCACTGAAAGACGTTGTATTGGACACTACTGTGGTCGCTGCCTACTTTTGTGCATCATCAAAGTTGGTACTTCGAAAAAGTTCTGACTTTCATTATGCTTCTGAAGTCAATTCGCACAATGAATTACATCTCCATGACCCATGTCCGACATACTTGGAAAAAATTTTGAATATTTAGATATATTAAGGTTCTGTTATGAAAATATTGAAGGTAATAGTACACTCTTGTGATGCATAGCAAAATATTTTTTAAAGCTTTTCGATCGATCGCGTCTAGCAGTTAAGATTGCTATAGAAAACCAATGGGGAACATTTTGGTAGATAGCAAAAATGTTAATAGCAAAAAAATAAAACATTGCCGACGGGAGGTCTACAGATATACTGAATATTATAGTGAAATCTTGCAATATAAAAAAATTGCGATCATAAACTCTTTCTCGTTGAAAAATATTTTAGACTAGAATTTTCGGATATGAGACAAACGACTTTGCTAATTAACCTCTCATCGTAACCTTAAAACAGCGCTTACTATTGTTTTGTACTTATTAGCCCCCTCAACAGGGTCATGCTTCAGATGGCTTTTACACGACATTCAGAGTTCATGCATTTGTACTCGCTGTACAACCTGCTGCATGTTTGTTTCTTTTTTTCTTTCTAGTCCACTGATATGCCAAACTTCGTTTACGCAATACCTCCACAGTCGATCGATTAACTTTAGTAAAAAGACGAAGTGGAAAAAAGACAACATACAAAGAGGAGATACGATACGATACGATATAAGACAGGCGCAACTCGCAACTGTTTACTCACAGCTGATTGGAGTTAATATATAGCAAAATGAGGGCGAGAGTTGAAAGCAGACACAGTACATGCATGCAAGAAGTCTGCAAGAACAAATTGGGCAGGGCAGCCTAAGACGTGCATCAATATATTTTATCTAAGTATGCACTTTCATTTTTATAAACCCTATAGATGCATGGCTCATGCACTATCTCCCAGTTGTTTTGATGTGGAATATCTCGACCAGTTCATGCGCTGTCGTGCTTATGCTCTGTTTAGAATCTTTGTTTTTTGCAGTCTCGGATCGTGTATTTTCTTTTCTTCCCCAGAAGCTTTACAACGATCCGCTATGTCAGTGATACATCGGCCAGTTTGGCCATTTTCTAATTTTCGGAACGTAGCCGGGTCTGATAAACAACGCCCACCGTACGCGTCACAAAGGAATTCATTTGCTTTTTTGGACATCCTGCTCTCTTTCATTTGGTGGGATCAGTTTTGCAGCACAAGGAAGAAAGATTTTTGGGGTGGAAAACACCACAGATACTTCGTACTTCGCTGCCACATGCTTCAAAATATGCGCAAGATTAGTGCATAAGATATCACAACTGACTTAATTTTCTTATAGAAAACTTGACCGTGTGTGCTGTTTCTATTCCTCTACCAAGCCAGGGTCGAACCGTGTCTTTCGGTTCAGCGGCCTAGCACCATAACCACTCAGCCACCGCGGCAAATCTATCTTCCTTGTGTGCAGTCTGTTTTGCGTTTCGTCTTTTTACGAAACCATGCACCATCTAGCCCCACAGAGTGTAATATTATGCGATTCGCGCATATAGAGACACGCCTACGACAAGCCAGCACTCAAGCGCTTGTGTTTCCGAACTGACGATTTCTGTCCTGCGTACACTGTGCAGATTACCAGGGGCTGATCAAGTGCATGAACTCCGTCGGCGATAAACTCCATAAGTGCGTAAAATCTTTCCACGACGTTCTGGAGCGTGCCGTCGTCAAGGGTGCCAGGAAGGACGTCATTCCCTCTACATGCTGGTCAGTATATAAGTGCCATGCCGTAGCACATGCACTAAGAATAAACATGAATCTATCGTGCGTGCGTGCGTGCGCGTGTGCGTGCGTGCGTGTTTGTGTGTGTGTGCACTGAGAAAAACTTGAATTTATGTGCGTGCGTGTGCGTACGTGTGTGCGTGTGCGCGTTCGTCGCATATCCCGTAAACTTTTGCTGGGGACTGTATAAATGTGTACACGCATGTATGTCACCTATCTGTCGATCTTTGCGCACTCTCACGTTCGTGTGCATGTTTTGTGCGCGCGCTGAAGGAAAAATTGGAGGAAACGAGGCGCTTGCTCTTGGTACCGTCTTTACCAAAAGTAACCGGGCAACGGTGGCCCGTTTCTTAGCCGCGCACTTATGGCAGCCGATAAGCTCTCAATATGTGTAAAGTAACGTGAATCCTTGCCCTCACATTTTGGCACTTCTAGGTCAAAATTAACAGAGCAAAAACCTGCTCCTCGGTTACTTTTGGCAAAGAGGGTACATATGAAGGAAGCCAACTAAACAAGGGTAGACATGCGTTTTTGTTGTTGTTGTTGCCATCAGAGCGAGAATTAATTGAATTACCTTTCGTTTAGTTGTCATTTAGTAAGTTGAACTAAGTGCTACGTCCGGTCGATAGGAAAATATATTTACCGCTTTGTCATTTTTTTAATCCGTAAGCATTGCATGGCTAAGTAGGCGGTTTCGGCATGGACTAGATAATCTCGGTCCTATAACGGAGGAACTAGTTGGTATATCAGAAAAAGAATACATCGTCAGATAGAGCATCGAAAGAGGATGTGCAAGTGACAAAATGGTTAAGGTGGGTTAATTAGGTGACTAATTAGAGCCAAAATATCCAAAAAGTGGGCGGGGCTGGAGCAAAAGTGACACCAAATTTGAAAACACCGGAAGTGGGCGGAGGTAAAGCGTGGCGCCAAATCTGAAAAACGGGAAGTGTGGACGGAGCGAAGGGTGGCGCCAAATTTGAATACTCAAAATGGGCAATGACGGAACATGCCTAATTTAGGCATAGAGGGCCAAAGAGGGGCGAGGATGCCTCACTGCTTACGCATCCTCCAATGCGGGAGCCGCAGTGATCTCATATTTCTTTTTCTTTTTTGCTGGTGACATTTATCACGCACCGCAGTGCCTACCATGTCGCGAGTGACTGCATTTCCAACGCCTTGACACCATGCGAAAGCGTCGGAGCCAAGGCCTTCATGGCCGGAGTGGTTGAGCAGATGTTCGGCGAAACACTCAACCTGGTCTGCGGCCAGCACAAGAAGGGCTCGAACGCATGCAAGGCATTGCCGCAGCCCCCACGGCTTGGTCCCAACGACCGCAGGATCCCCAACTTCGTCGAGCTCACTTTGGGAACCTCCAGCAGCATTGGGCGAAGGAACTAGACATCGGTTTGCAATTATTCCTGCTGAGATCTTTCGTGACCTTTGAGTAGGATATTTCATACGAAGTTTTTCATTAGTGGCTTTTAAACAAAGCGACCGAAAAGGACAAGAACAAAAGAAATTGAATTCTTAACGAGATGTGACGAGATAACGCATGCAGCACTAACTTGCATTAAACCTTGTTTTTGTGCCTGCGAAGAGATGATATATTAACAGACGTATAAAAAATTTTCAAATAATATTCTGTTCGGCTGTGGTCATTTATAATTTGTGTCGTGCTGTGTTCGGTTTAGTGGCGCATAAGTATCTATAAGGCTATCATGCGCCAAACACAAGGTATATATAATTTAGATAGCAGCTTCCAGTAAGAAGGAAGTGACTCCTTGACGCTATTTTACCTCTAAGACCCTGAGAGAGACTGACGGCCTCTTATATCGTGCAAACGATGCTGAGAATGCCGCGGAAGCAATCTATTCTAATGAGGTTTAGGAAATGTGCTGCGTTAAATACTACTCTACTGACAAACTTTCCCCGACTGACCTGTAGTAATTTACCAACGAACTTGACACTTGCGAGTTTGGTAAAACTTGGATCAAGGCTCCTCACGTTTTCCCGGCGGTATAAAAACTGGGTAAACTGAAGAAAGTTGATATTAGGTAGAGATGAGTGAAGTTGATCCGTCAATTACTATAACATATTTCAGCATTCTTGGCACGAAAAATAGAAAAGTACCAACAGATTTAAGGTTTATCCAAAAAATATGATTGCCATATACTTCTATAAAACGAGCCCAATTTGTTGACGCCCCAATGTGCCAGCAATGTCCGGGCCTCATTTTAACAGCGCAATAAATGAAGTTTATAACGAAACGGCAAAATAATGAGAAGCACGTAGTAATGGTTTCCTTACCTGCATATTGATGTCCTGCAAGAGGAGATGAATAAAGTAAAACAGGCCCCCAAGTCTTGTTTTCTTCTTCTAAGGGCAAAAGTTTCTCACCTCGCTTTGTCGTGTTTGTGTGTGTGTTGTCGGTGCGCGTAACATTCATCTTTCTCGTGTGAAAAGAGTGTACCTAAGATTTTCATACCCTAGAAATCGTTAAGAACTTCACATTTGGAAGCAAATGTTGAATTAAAGGTGCGTTGGAATTTTTGTTCTAGCCGTCTTTCCCGTGCTTTGCAAACGGCTGTTCTTTGATGTGTTGTGTAGTGTACATAGACAATCTCCTAATAAAGTCAACTACGTCAAACTTTCAGTTCCACTCAGTTACTTCTCCGCCATTGGAAAAGCGAAGCAAACGTTTCAGTCTTTCAGTCGAAGAACACAAGAAAAAATTTTATGTAGCCGAAATAGATTTTCTCTAACGCTTTCGTCCGTGAATTCTTGTAGTAACAACAGAACTTTTTTTTGTAACAGCAACAGTATTTTGCGCAGTTACCATAGAAAAGTACTAAAGAGCTACATACTACACGCTACTAACTAGTGATACAGAAAAAACTGCAGTGATAGTGAAAAACACCCTACTGCAACACCAAAAATATGTCGTCACAACAAAACGAAAAAAACATTCTCTCAGAATTTTTACATGATTCTTTCGTCTTTTTTTCTTTCGACTGGGCTCCACTGACACTAAAACCAACCCGCATTAAGAACTTAGGCAGGCTCTCTTGCAGGCAATCCCTCCAAACGAAGAGCTATACGCAAGCATTAAACCTTGTGTGTTCGCACTCTTAATTGCGCAAACAACAGGAGCGCAGGTGAGGCGCTCAACACGCCACCGGGAAGCGATATTAGCTCGCCCACGCTTTCCGAGCCCTGGCTAGGCTCCATGTAGATAGGAGCAAAACTTAACTTTGAAGCAATTTAGCGCTTTTCAAACTTCCAAGTATAAAACGGTTAATAAATCGAAATCGACGAAATGGACACAGCAAATGCGACAAAAACGCAATGCGTACTTACTGAGCACTTGCCGTTTTAATTTGTGGGCCTCTCCAAAAAGCACGCCCTGTGCGTTGCCGCACGGCCCTCTGGACTGTTACTTGCGCCTGGCACAAGCACAGTCTCAAGCAGTAGCTTGATCCTGGCGCACCTCTTTCTCAACAGCAATAAGAGCAAGTGCTTTGACTTCCGAGTGTATCCGATGGAGACGTCTATACTGAGGAGAATGCACAGCCGCCAAGTCTACAACAAACATCGCTATGTGCAGGTGAGGGAGCTCTAGCTCGATGAAGTTCTCGTACTCTACTTCGCCAACAGCTATGCCCGAACGTAGCAAGAGGGAATGAATCCGCAGGGCGAATAGGTGGCGCCAGACCAACCCTCCACGAGAGGCCATCGATATCCACAGGACCGCCCAGCGCCACAATGTGTGCTAGACCTTCTGAAATGCATTACAGCAAAGCTTGTTGCTGGACGAAATCGTTATGCGTGCCCTAAATAAAAATATTTATGGACTAGGTCGTCGCTGAAAGTATATCTGATATGAGCATGAAGTGCACACTCCAGGAAAGGCGTAGTGTAAACAAACTAGCTCAAATTTCCGTGTTACTGAAATTATTCCGGAGCCCTCCACTGCGGCACCTCTTTCTTCCTTCACTCCCTTTTTTTATCCCTTCGCTTACGGCGCGGCTCAGGTGTCCAACGATATATGAGACAGATACTGCGCCATTTCCTTTCCCCAAAAAACCAATTATTATTATTATGAAACTAGGAATGCTCGTAGATGGTGGTGGCCGCACTCGAACCTAGAGGAGTCCCTGTGAGCAGCCGCTTTTCTTAGCAAGAGACAGCACGCTCAGCATCCTGCGTTGCTCTTTTGTGTGTGGAGATCCGCGTCAGTGGAGCTCGCCGCATACCCAAGACGAGGAAGTTGTCCCAGCACGTGCTACAAAAACCCTCGAACGTTCGCCTCAGCCAGAGGCCGCTGCCTCTGCTCCGTCGATCAGCGCGTCGACGCAACTAAAAAAAACGTAAATAAAAATTTCAGCAGGTCCTGGTTAACACTAAAGCCTATACTTACGCAGAAATGCGGCCCAAGCACATCTTGCGCGAGATTGTGAACAATTGCAGATAAAGAAAAGGCGCTCTTTATTCACGCATTTTATAGCGATCGCTGTTAGTGCAACCTCACCAAGTTTAGCGCGCGGTCGTAGAGTAGATTAAGGGGTAGGGTGTCTTATTGTTACTGTTGCCTCAAATACGATGGCACATACCCACGGTGGGGGATTTGTGAGGGTGTCTTGTGAGCAAAGGAAAAGTGGTAAAAAACGAAGTTACTAATTTTTCGGCGGACGCTTCATCCATCCTCGAGGCAAAGGAAGACGAAGAGTGTCAAAGAAGGAATAGATAGGCGCTTTAGCGCAGGGCTGCCGGTAAATTTCGGCCATTTCCGGTTCATTAAGGTGCGCCAACCCCTCACAGCGCACGGGCATCTTTTGTGTACCGCCGCCACCGAAATGCGGCCGCCTGGTCCAGGACTTAACAAGCGTCCTCGGGCGTTGCAGCCGTGAGCCTTAAACAAAATCAAGGCGCCAGAAAGACGCTTGTGGGGAGATAGAGAACCAGTGTGTGTCTTTCATCTTCCTCTTCGCCATGCACTGCAGACCGCATCGTTACCTGTGATGACATAATCGCAGGGAGGAGGCTGATGCGTACGAGCCCGATCACTTCCGTCTGTATCAACGCGACAGCGTAAAAGGTCCCGTTCGACGGAAAGCCCGACGTCGGCGGCGTTGTGATTGGAAAAACATTATTGGTAGAGAACGTGCTGACGTAGAAAAGCAGTTTCGTTGAAAATAGAAACGGTGGTCAAGCAGAATCAAACGGCTTTCCTTTGGTTCGGGAGCCGGGCACCCTGCCTCCATACCTCCGAGGAACGCTCGTTCAGGGGTATAAACGGACGCCGTGTACGAGCACATCACAGCGCACAGAGGGTGAATTACGATACAGCACCACTTATTTAATTAGGATGAGTAATTAGCAGCACACATTAATATGGACGATGATGTGTAGTTAAGCAGTATGTGATGGCAAGATGCATGTCGATGTCTGCGGAAGAATGCAACAGTGAAACCCTCAAGCGACCCTAGGGACCTCTAACACTATAGCGACATACTCATAAGGTAACCGTAAGTGTCTGCGAAGGCTTCGCCACTGTGTGGAGTCCACGAATATACCAGGCCTTATGGATGTACAAGCTGCCGCTGTACAACGGTTCAGATAGCGGAACGGAAGCGCATCGTACGCGAAGACCTAACTCGTCGTTCAGCCGCAGCCGGTACAGAATGCGAATGGCAGTGCTAGGCGGCCATAAATTCTGTATAGAGTAGGCGTTGTTCTGGAGACGCTGCAAGTCGGAGGTTGAACAGAAGGCGCGAACGTACGTATAGTGGGTGGCAGGGGGCGAAGTAACGCGCTCAGAAAGCTGGCCGAAAACGCGCGAGGCATCAAAATTACGCAAGTGTTTGCATGCTAAGGAATTTTGAGATGGAAGCCAGGAATTCATTTATGCATTTTAATTGTAGCACTTCCTCTGAAAATCATAGCAATAAACTAACTTCCGCGATCATTTAAACATATTGGAGGACTGTCGGAGCTCTTGTTTGTTGACCAGTTGCATTACCAACTACAGACAGTGGTATAAGGCACATCAAGTTGGGTGTACGAAGTAAGCTTGAGTACGCATCGCTCGCGGCGTTCCGTACGCTGTAAACGGCGCAAACACACCTCAGTTTGCCGTGCAGTAGCGTACGTCCCTCAGGTGGAAGTGTAAACACTAGCATCTAGTGACAAGACACCAAAGTGCATAAACTGTGTGTTGACGAACTTGTTTCTTAATTATTGATAACAAGGGTGGGTTAATTGCTAGTCTTTTTTGTTCCAAGAAGAAAAACTATGGAAATAGAGAAAAATGTGACAACTTACTTAAAGTTAGAGAACTGCTTCGCCGGGTGTCGTTGCTAACAGGAAAACACACTGCATTTAGTTGAGCCTAAGGGCTTGAAAATCACCAGATTCTCTGAAAAACAGGGCCTAGTTGTCGCTTACGCTTCTACGTGTGGGCCAGAGTGCTCAAAATAAAAGCGAACCGCTATTATTTCGAGCTAGTTATCACGCCGAAGAATGCGGTGGCGACATGCCTTTATCTGAACTGGGCGAGCAGGGCGCCGCCATCAACGCATCCTGTAACGCATCCCGTCAACGCATCCCGTAACGTGACCGTAGCGTGCGCAAGCACTCAAGACGCAACGAGATACGTAAAGTTCTGCGCATGCGCATTCGTTACACGCAGAGTTGCTGCGTACGCAAGCTCACTGCGCACGCCCAACTGAAGGTGTCTATTACTAAGAGCGATCGTTCTTACTAAACCCGATATATATTTATTTTCCGTCAGCCTGAATTGCGAAGTCTATTTCAAGAATGCATTCAGCCGTCGTGACAATGTACAGCAACGTTTCCGCAAAAAATGCCATCCAGTCCTGGCGATTACAAATAGGTTCATTGCATAGTCGGGCACAGCGGTGTTAATATCACCCCACGGGCGACACTGCTGAAAGAACTTCTCATTTGTTGCCTGAAATATCGATCAGCGCCGTTGCTTCCAAACCGGTCGCAGGCGTAACTGCTCGCACGTGCGAGAGTCTTGTCGCTAGAGGAGGCATGTGCGCTCAGCGTATTTGAATGTTATCGTACATTTTCCTCGTTGCATCGGCACAACCGGCACAACGAGGCCGTTACTCCACGGTCGGAGTCATATCGGCGGCGACAAGCAAGAGTGGATGGATGGATGGAAGGTAGGAGCGCCCCCTTTGAAACGGGGTGATGGAAGTTGCCACCATGCTCAGACTTTTATTCCTTTACTTTTCTTTAACTGTGTTGTAAGTCAATAAAATTCGCCATTTTCGAATACGTCTTCCTACACTTTTAACCTCACAGCAGGTTTCGCCATCTGCCGGAAAGAGACGAGACTATAGTGCATAGAGGGTTGCGTAGACACGTCCCTCGGCGGACCTAGGGGGCGGTGTTGATAACTAACGAGGCGGTGTTTCCGCACGTCCGCATGTTGACCGAGTGGGTGTTTTTGAAAATTTGCTATCATCTGTGCCCGATCAGCGATGTCTCACCACATACATTATTCATGAAGTATTGCCAAACACGCGAGAAGCGGCGCCGGTGGGTCATTTCCGGCGCTTCTTCTTCACTCGTCCGTTCCCGGCAGATGGCGACACCAGTCGACGCTGCCAGCTGAGTCTTCTTTCGCAGCGGCAAATGTTAGGCGTGCATTGTCTTGAGAAGCCCTTTGTCGTTGTTGCCTTCTAAAACTGCATGTTGCATAGCTTTGATAGACTAACCGCCGGAATGGCTCCGTGGCTATGGGGAACCTAAAGAAGAGTGCGGTCGCGACTACAGCGCTGCACCCCCCGTAACACTGGCGGGGCGCAGCATTGGCCGCCGCTCTGTTATCTCTGTGTGCTCGTTTGACAAGCGGGTTCCGCAAGGCGGTATTTTCTCAGTGGCATAGACAAGGGGCGTACAAAGTATTGTTGCGTCGTGGGCTGTCACAACGGCACAGAGGACAGGGAGTCTAGATAATCTCCTTTGAAGCTATCCGGCGACCGGTACCAGGCGCGAACTGGTGAAGAAAGACGAGCAAGTGAGACGCGTTTTCGGAAAATCACAATGAGGAAAATACGCTGAGAAGCCTGTCACATGATGAGGTATACATTGTTGCATTCAACTTCTAGTGCGTGCCTTGGCCTCTGCCGCAGTATTTCGGTATCTAGAACTGAACAAAAATTAAGAGGATGGTTTGGTTTATGGGGGTTTAACATCCCAAAGCGACTCAGGCTATGAGAGACGCCGCTAGTGAAGGGCTCCGGAAATTTCGACCACCTGGTGTTCTTTAACGTGCGCTGACATCGCACAGTACACGGGCCTCTAGAATTTCGCCTCCATCGAAATTCGACCGCCGCGGCCGGGATCGAACCCGCGTCTTTCGGGCCAGTAGCCGAGAAAAATTAAGAGGAATAAGCCGACCTATGGCTCATCTTGCCAATATTTCGGTATCTATTCAAGAGAACGTATTCAGGATGTTCAAGTAACTTGTAATGTATTTTTTACTTCCGGCATGTTCTTTGTTTTTTTTACTTTGAGCATATTATTCTCAATAAAGAAAAGATTAGTTTGTTTCATTTGTTAAGCACAATTTATTACGGTACATTCAGGCTATACCATAACAGCTTTCACCAGTTCTTTCCCACGACATACGCCTTCTTGTGGACTAAAAATATTTATTGCATTATTCATCCTTTCAGGACAAGTTGTCAAGCTCAAGATGACGAATTTTTTTTACCTTGCTGCCAAAAACATTCATTAACCAATAAAAACTTCGTGCAAATGCAGATCTCTTGGTTCCGTGTATGCAACAAAGATGTAGCAAAATCTCAAGAAACTCTTTTAGTGCAGTATCGATTAGTCGCAAAGAAGATATTCATTGACTGCAAAAAAAAAAATTCCTTGAGAAACTGCACTTTGAAACTAGGTCGCGCAGTCACAGCCCTAAAATATCCCTGATGCATAGTACTCAGCGTCCTGTCTTTCGAGCTGCCTCATGGGGACCTTTCTGGCGCCTACCTCCAGCCTCTGTTTCTTTCCGCTCTTAGTGGAGGCCGCAAAGTTCGCCCTTGTTATCAGGGCGTTTCCCATGCCATTCAGCGCAATAATAATAATAAAAATTAGTTTTGGGGGAAATGAAATGGCGCAGTATCTGTCTCATATATCGTTGGACACCTGAACCGCGCCGTAAGGGAAGGGATAAAGGAGGGAGTGAAAGAAGAAAGGAAGAGAGAGGTACCGTAGTGGAGGGCTCCGGAATAATTTCGACCACCTGGGGATCTTTAGCGTGCACTGACATCGCACAGCAGCGGGCGCCTTAGCGTTTTGCCTCCATAACAACGCAACCGCCGCGGTCGGGTTCGAACCCGGGAACTCCGGATCACTAGCCGAGCGCTCTAACCACTGAGCCACCGCGGCTGGTTCAGCGCAAAATCAGAAAACACGTCTGGTATAACACCCTGGTTTTCCGCGATGGTAGCGGTTCTTACGCAGACTGTCGGAAAAGCAAGCCATCGCTGGCTTTGCAATGTATATGGAAAGCAGCCAGCAGCTGCGAGGTTTCATCAGCCATAAAAACAACATCGTACGACAAAAGCGATTTTTTTTATTGCGACAGTGTGCCTGCTGTCATAAGAAATTTACAAATATAGGTATACACTGGACTCCCGAAAAGCGATTGGTGGGGGTTGAACACACGCAAACCATGCTAGTGCGTGCAAAACTGAGCATTTAAAAAACAGAAACTGTTTCGGCAATATGTTGTGGAAATATGGGGTCACCGTGCGCCTGCTGCGGAAGGCGCCGAGAGCGTGCGGCTGCAACCGCTCGTGACGCTGGCCGGATCCCGAAGAGACCCTCTGCGCTTCCGCAGAAATCCACGTAACCTACGAGGAGGCGCTCCCATCGCTGTTTCCACTTTCCCCATGAGTGAGACTTCCCTCCTCGCCCAACCGGTGCGGTCCTGACGCCCGACGATGAATATCGGCCGCGTCGAAATGGAGGGGGGAAACAGGTTCTCCACAATGTTCGATAATATTTACAAAAATAAAAATATTTTGCAAAGCCTCTTTTTGTTTTGCAGCCTAAAAATGTTGTAAAACATAACCTGCCTGAAGTCAAGCCTAATAAGTAGAGAGCGAATGGGGTTTGGCTGGCGATGTTCTTAAACGTATTCCAGCGTTGCTACATGCGCCGCATTTAGAGGATATGGATTTGAATCCTGGAATTTTTTAGGACCAATATCCTGTCCAGACTTGAGTAAAATTAGAGCTTTAAAACGTTATTCAAAATGTATTTCTGAGGTCTGACGATTCCCGTTAACGAACACCGGCCACATGTGGAACAGTATTTGCTGTATGAGCTAATTATATGCTTGCTGCTACGAGACTATGCCTACAGAAAAATGCAGCAACGTCACATGACACATATTTCTTGAGGTAAATGCGCGGAAGCTTAAATATTTATATAAAAATTACAAAAAAAGTACCTTTAGGCAAACCTCGGTGGATCGTCGAATGCGTTAGCAGCCAAACATTCGTTATATCCACCGGCTGACACACCAAATTTCGTTATATCCAAGGTGGTACACTTAGGTTTGTTTTATCAGAGGTTAACAAAGGGAAGTTCGTCATATTCAAGACGGCGTCCTTAGTTTCATTATTTCCGGGATAACACACAAACATGTGCTACATCTGAGGTGGCGCGCAATAACGTTCCTTATATACGAAGTCAACACACGAAAGGCCGTTATATTCAAGGTGGCAATACTGCCACCTCGAATATAACGATTTTTTGTGTTCGAGGTTTCATACTGCTACCTGCCACAATGGACAGGTGGCAACCTGCCTACCGGGTTGTGGGCGACCTGCTTTCCACTGACTACTGACAGACGGCGGTCGTCGTTTCCGCCTGCACACTCCCTTTTATTGCTAACGCAATAATAATCTCAACGGTGACGCTTAAGAAAAGCCGGAGTTATCTGGCAGCTGTTTCGCCGCTAGGAGCAGTGTTGTGACCGTCTATTACTAGCAACGCCTGTTAGAGCCCCAGGACCACGCTGTCTACAAGGGGAACTCCACACCTTCGGGCTCTTGAGTCTCCACTAGTTTAGTCAACCTAAGCGACGGCATCTCTCCTTCGTTGCGGGAAGGCACGGATCGGTCTACACCTTCCCAGCAACCGATTTTGGCGGGTGCCCACATTAGACGTTTTTTTTAACGTTTCGTAGAAGTATCAGCGGAGACGTATATCGGTTCACCGGACGCCGCCTGCGCACAAGCATTGGCATGGGTGGGGCCAGGCGGGGTCACAGCGCATCCCTTACAAAAATTTCTTTAGACAGTCTATAGACTGTCCACGAACTCCTGTCTATAAAGTTTATAGACTCTCTATCGACGAAGCCTAGACAACAGTCCATAGGCAATACAAATCCTATAGACAGTCTAAACACAATGTATAGATTTATAGCCATACAGTTTTAGTAGACTTTTATCTTTAGATTGTCTATAGACTATGAACAGACAAAAAGAAATATCTATAGGAAGGCAATAGAGTGTATAAGAAGTCTATAGACTGTATATAGGCCATTTTTGTAACGGAAGCGCAGCCGGCGTCCAGTAAACCGATATCCGTCTCCGCTGATACTTCTACGAAACGTTAAAAAAACGTCTGATATCGCGGGACGAGAGAGAATGCCGTTCCTTAATTCACACCGGTCGCTGCGGACCGGAGGCAATGACCTCTTCGGAAGCGGTGGCCTTTCAAGGAATGACGCTTCAAGTTTACCCTGTTCGACGCCCGGTTCGAACAGGGCCAGCTTCACCTGGTGGTGAATCTCCGCCGCCGGCAGAAGTGATGCATAACTGTAGCATAATAGTCATCGGTATCGGAAAAGCTGCGTTTTTCACCGAAGCAGCTGCGAGAGTGTCCCGGTTACGCCTTCTGCTGTGGGCGGCTACCCAAGATATCACGAGAGTTCGGTCGATTGGGCCCTTTCTTAATAAGCAACATTCCCTAGATAGGGAGCTTTCAAACACTCCGCAGTCTGGCCGATATGCTGGTTTCTTCACGACGAGAGGAATTACGTGCCCACGCAGGAGTAAATTCTTTCCTTTCACCATTTAATTTATGCTCGAATGCGCACGGTTATCTTTCCAAAAACACAAAATCAGAGCTAAACCACGGTTCATGAAAGAGCCAAGAAGAATGATCGCGTGTACCACTTCGGTTCGCAGAGTTTAATGCACGTACGCCATTTCGAACACGTCAGGAAATGTCAGAACCCCCGTCGAGGCACATGACGTACAAAATAGAATCGCTGGCCTGCGGCGAATGTTTCGCAGTTGCAATCACTTCTTATTACACGAAAACTCCTTCAGTCATTCATTCCGCGTACTTCATAGAAATCGAATCGCCTTCCTGGATAGCTCACCTCCAGCCTTGATCATTAGCGCCTTCGCAGTGTCTTAGCTAATTATAATTAGGAATGTAACAAAGCATGTATACTATTTTAGCATACATTGTATAAGCAAGAGGCATGCATGCTTGTAATTCAGAAGTTTTTTTTTTTTTCAAATCAATCCACTCTTTTATAGCTTTTGTCCTGGGCGTAATCTAAATAAAAATAAATGTACTGCATTACTACCAATCGTTAACTCAACAAAGTGGTCGTGTTCAAAGAGTTGTTCTCCTTCGAATAAGTTCACTCAGCGAAAAGAGTCGTCCCGCCGAGATATCTTTTCGAAAGCCGCGCAGCAAACGATGCACTACAAAAACGAAGCCACGCCCATCTTTCCATCCCGACAGGCGCGCTCCCAATCCAGGCGGCCGCGGGCAAGTGCCCCCGTTTTTATTTCTCGTTCGGAGATGGCGCTCTCCGTCACAAGCAGCAACGCCGCTAGGCGGGGCTTTCGGAGGCTATCGCGTTCGGCTGCTGCGCCCAAGGTTGCGGAATCGACTCCCAGCAGCGCCGGCTGCATTTCGGAGGAGGCATTCGATGCCGCCCATACGTGTTGTCCGATGCCAATGCACTCAGAAGAATCCCAGTAGCTCAGAATTAATTCACAGTCCTTGACTGCGGCATCGCTTAAGGCTCACGTGCAGATTGGGGGCGTTGAACCCTATATAAACCGCAGGACTATTACGAACATTTTTTGATGCCGTGAACGAAGAAGTGGCTCATTTAATTAAACACAGTAAACCAGCATTTGCTCGACATATACTTCCGTTTGCACCAATTGCCAGTGGATGACGCTGTATAGAATACGGCCATAAGCTCTAAGTCATTCCACGCTTTACTAAAGCGCCATAAAAGTCCTTTCAGCACTGATTCCCATTGCAGGGCGTGTACCCCGTCTATAGATGATTGCGAGACTGTCAAGGCCCCCGTTAGTGCTTTTATATTGTTAGATGTGGAAGCCCCGATCTCTTCGGCCGTAAGGGATGAACATAAAAAAAATGTTCGAGCGAACGTAAGTCGCGCCGCACATAACAATCGTTAGGTGCATGGATCGAAGGCTTCAGTGCCAAGCTATGAAATTCAGTTGAAAGGACTCATTATTTGACCTATCGATCGCGCGGGACAAACCGCGTATCCATGTACGTGAGAGGCTCCTTAACGATCTCTTCTAGTTTCGCCTGAAGAGATGCCAGCGCAGGATAGCGCGTGCGAAAGCTGTCGAGCTGGTAGACGCTCTCGGCAACCTAGTTTTTTTTTTATTTTTGTCTTAATGCAGTTTAAACTATCTTCCTACTCCTTCGCAACGCTGCGCGTGCGTTTACAGCTTTTGAAAGGGGAGAGACGGTTGGGCATCGATCTCTCCGATCTGTAGATAAAAATAAAAGGCTGCCGGTCTGCCAGCGACGTCAGCCGCCGATCGAATGCCAATGGGGAACCGAGACACCCCAGTGCGTCGCGACCGTTCAGCCGGTGTCGGATGTTTTCCTCAACGCTCAGTGTGTTCTTGAGAGGACGGATGATAAAGTGAGACGATCCGTCGAAGAAGACGTCATGTCGAGACTGATGCGCCTGCAAGAAGACACCGACTAGGAAGATGCGTGCCGATTATAGTGCTCGTCTACTGCTTCTCGCGGTGTCGCTATTAGGTAAGTGGACTGTATAAGTAATTCCCTTTGTTTAGGTAGTCCAGGGCGTTTATCTCTTCTGTGTTGTCTAAGGTGACATTGGAGGAGTAACGGGCATTACATTTATGACAGGCAGTGGGGAGCAGGATATTGGGGCCATGCCAGAGGCTTTTAGAGCAGGATGCTAGAAAGATAAAAACAAGAAACCTGCGAGGGATACATTTCTGCTAGTGGGAATCAGGAAAGTGAGCCGATGTGCGGCGCAGTCCACGGGCCATACTCATAATTCACTTTTAAGCTTCAAGAATATTCATACAGGCACTTTAAGTTAAGGCGCGCATTAGGAAAACAAAGCACGCAGTTCGTGCTTCAAAAATAATATTGCTCTTTTGCATCGAGCATAAAGAAGAGTTCAAAAAATTGGTAAGGTTTTGAAGTAGTTAAACTGAGTAGACGTGCGAAAGCATGTGTTTAGACTGGTTGGCTCATGGTTTTGTTTTGCTGGGTCGCCGGCATGTCTGGCGACGATATTAGACTCAGGTTAAGCTCTGGTCGAGGTTAAGCTGATCTGATCTGTTCGCGCCGCAGATTCAAGACGACGATGTGCAATGAACGGCGCGAGAGTGTGTTGAAGTTTAACACGTGGCGTGTTCGGTTGCGGCGATAACCAGGTGCTCTCGTCCAGTGGCCTGCGAAGATGATCTTTCCGCGCCAACGCGGGTTTGACTCCCAGTCGCGGCAATATTTATTTTATTTCTTTTTATTTACGTATATACGTATATAGCGCGAGTTCTAGGAAAAACGTTTATTGTAGCTCCACCACGCCACACAGTCGCCTGATATTGTTACCAGAGGAAGGAGCATTTAGGGCCTTTATGCCTTCATACAATATTCGGCGACTGTGTAGCGAGGTGGAGCTACAATAAACGTTTTTCCTAGAACTCGCGTCCCAGTAACCTTTGTCTCCAGTAGTACGTACGTAGATGAGGACATTCTTGTTAAGTGTTGCTGAATGTATATAAGTGCTTCCGCACCAATGTCACCTTTATCAAATAAAACCACTTAAGTGAAACCTCCCTGTCAGAAACGCGCTTTCTTACCGTCAAAACTGAAATGATGACGCGGCACTGGTGGATGCACTCCCCAGCAAAATTAGAGGGGAAAATAAAATAGAATACTCGTCCAGCGTCTGGCAAACTCACGTTGTTGCACGTCGAGTATAGCATGCATGGGAGAATCCAGAATTTTACAGCCGTCTATATCTTAAACGACTATTTCATGCCTCCTGTTGCGGTATCAATCAAAATACAATTGCAGTTATCATTGCCAATTGGATTATAGAAAATCTTGGAAGCATGAAAGCAAGCAATTTAAAATGGAAACAGTTATCGTATAATTGTAGCTTTCAGACTAAGCATTGTATCGCAAAATGGAGTGCACTTTCTCAGTCTCACTGATTTTAGTCCCCCTCACCTTCACAAATCTCTCGAGAGGTTCCATGACACTCTTGGTGCTGATATTGGCAGGTCAGCGTTGAGCACTATACGAAGTGAATTGAAGGATATTCAATTCAATTCCTTTATTTTACCATGTACATGGAAGGAGCTCTTGGGCAAAAAGCTGCTCGAGACAGCTTGACTGGGCCCAAGAGACCACAACAAAGTAGGGCAGCATGAAGTTCACTGAATGTATATTGCAGATACAGGAGAGACACCACTTGAAATTTCAATATGTGGCGCGAAATTTCAATATCAAGTTATACATATCGAAAAATCAATATAGAAAAACATATTGCATACATGGAAACGGGAAAACGAAGGAAAATAGTTTATACATGATTAAAAAGGAACCGTAACATCAAACAACAAAATCAATGTCTTAAGTAATAAAGTGCAAGGCAGTGTTTAAGTGTTGATCTCATAATATATTAAAAAATTGCTGCCTCAACAAACCGCTGTAAAGAGCACCCTGCAGTTCTTAAACGCTAAGAGGTGGCAAGCGTCTTTCATCTTATCGTAACTGTGCAGCAGGTGTCATTGCTGAACGTAGTCGTGGCTTCAAAATAACAACTGACCAGGACCAGCAATTTCCTTCATCTTTAAGAATCCGGCTAATTTTTATAATAATCGATTTTAAAGGTTAGCCTTCATGCGAGCTGCGCCACTGCCGAGTTTTATTTTCTTATATTTCTAAGCGTTATTTTCAATGCCGCAAATTTACAGGGTGCATAGTGCTCTGTTTGGTATTTCGCTAAAATGCATATTAGCACCGAAACAGACACAGAGACAAATTAAAATTTATGGGACCGGCACTAAATCGCTCAGTGCCGCTCCATCGTGTTTCGTCAGCTGTACCTTTTGTTTTGCCCTAAGATCTCTTCCCGCATTCAGTGCCAACTTGTCTATCAGCCAGTTTTGCTGAATTAATTTTAGTCTTTTGCTGTTGCGAGATAGGCTGGATGCCGCCAGGGCCGTGTGCCAACATTGGGCACACTGAGCAACGAATGAATATCAATGTGTTTATGATGTCCGGAGATTCGCGATGACCAGCAGACTCATAAACGGTACTCTAGACTCTATCCCCATGAGATCACGGGAGCATAATTCTATTAAACTTCTAATACTGTTTACAGGAACCTGCAGAGCCCACCTGAGAGCTGGTTGCAAGGTTGAGACCCTGCGCGCATGCGGAGAAGACTATGTGCCTTACTTGAAGGGGTCGCGCATACCGGAGTCGGAGAAGCAGCTGGGAATAGCGTGCGGGTAAGTAATAACAAGAATTATAGCCCCGTGAACACTCTGAACAAAACAAGAGCCCGACCGCGACGGCCGCGTTTCGATTGAGGCGAAACGCAAAAAGGCGCCCGTGTGCTGTGCGATGTCAGTGCACGTTAAAGATCCCCAGGTGGTCGAAATTCTACCGGAGACTTCAATCCACTACGGCACCTCTTTCTTCCCTTCTTCTTTCAGTCCCTCCTTTATCCCTTCCCTTACGACGCGGTTCAGGTGTCCGCCGATATGTGAGGCAGATTTATTATTATTATTATTATTATTATTATTATTATTATTATTATTATTATTATTATTATTATTATTATTATTATTATTATTATTATTATTATTATTATTATTATTAATATTATTATTATTATTATTATTATTATTATTTTCGTTATCATAGTCCATAGCAGAACAACGTCCCCTCTTTCTGTCGCATTCAATTTGCTCATTCGTGTGCTAGATGTGCCCATCCTATCTCAATAGATTTCTAGATTTCAGCTTTCAGCTCATAATCTGACGCTGAGCCGTTCCCTTATACGCTTTCCTTCACTGAGGACACCGGGACTTTATTTCGATAAGCGGCAGCCGATAGGCTTCTCCAAGCGGCATTGGGCACTCTAAACATGAATTAGAATATGTTAGAGTAAGAACGTAGTAGGATGTCCTCTATAGCACTCGCTTTTAGGGGAAGCGTATGCTGACCAAGTCTCAGGGTAGATTTAGACCAATAATATATATTGATTGCTCATTCTTGGCAGCGGAGGCACGTTCCCACTGCACAGCAAAGTAACTAGATGCAGTTAGCAATAGGAGGAGGCTTTTAAATGCGGCACCGGTGGTCCTGAGATTATCAAATAGAGGAGATTGAAACCTCGGTTAAAGTCTTCGTAACTGCAAGAACTTTCAATGCTTTGAAGAGGGAATTGATTTCCGTTGGGCAATCAGAAGTATTCCGTATGTTCAATGATTGAAATCTACCCCAGGGTTTGGACCTGTATACTCTGGCTCAAAAAGAATGTGCGCTAGATGACCGCTTACTCTCCTTACTCGCATATATAGGCTTATTCTTGTTTAGAGTGCAGCCGTTGACCACCAATATTTCCTGCTGTCTGCGTGAAGTGGCGACCAGTGCCGTTTTTTTTTTCATAATAGCACAGGTTGCATACCTGGCACTGCTGAAGGAGGTCAAAAATAATGCTGCTGTCATTCATGTTGATTTCAATACGTTAAACGCCCCTCAGAGAAGCACTACATGGAGGGCGAAATAACTGAATGGAAGAGCAACAGGAAACACGTGTTTACAGAGAGGGAGGTGACTATGAAGTATGTCGGACACGTGTTGGCGACGATGTATGGGAAAAGGCTACTGCACTCTGCGGCACGCGGAAAGAAGTATGCTTAAGCAGAATCCGGGAACGTTGGCGGAAAACACAAAGCGAGTGAGAGGTGCACGATGATGGCACAATACAGGGCGCACTACCTAGTGATGAATGAAAGAATACGCTGTGTAGAGAACTCATCCTCAGTTTTCTTGGACAAAAATGTTGACTATATTGGAATGTTGTAAGGTACTCTTATGGAAATGTTGAAGGCAGTGGTCCATTCTTTCGATGCGTAACAAAATATTTATTTTAAAGTTTTTCCATCGCCCGCATCGAGTAGATAAGACTGCTATAGAAAATCAAAGGGGACAGAGTTGACGACAGCGAACACGTTGATAGCGAAAAGTGCAAGCATGCCGAGGTGAGATCTGCGGTTATGTTGATTGTTATAGTGAACGCTTGCATATGGGAAACATATATGACAAAATAGAGGAAAATATCCATGAATATATATTTATGGATATTTTCATACATTTTGTACTATATTTTTCACAAATGTACTATATGTCGTATATTTTTCATATATTCAGGCTTTAATATATGAAAAATGGCGTTCATAAACTATTCTTCGTTGAAAAATATTTTTGTCCGGAATTGCTACATAGGATATGGCAAGTTGGTTTGGTTTCGTTTATGGGGGTTCAACGTCCCAAAGCGACTCAAGCTATGAGAGACGCCGTAGTGAAGGGCTCCGGAAATTTCGACCACCTGGGGTTCTTTAACGTGCACTGACATCGCACAGTACACGGGCCTCTAGAATTTCGCCTCCATCGAAATTCGACCGCCGCGGCCGGGATGGAAGTGGCAAGTTATCGCGCATTATGGAAGTTCTGTAGAGATCTAAGCCGGGTTTGAACACAAAAGGAAATGCGTGCAGTGGGTGGACCTCAAACTCGAATATTTCATGCTTTCAGGAGGGTCAAACCACAAGTTGCGTGTGCTCTCCAGTTTCACAACAACTGCACGCGCGGCCTCACCAAAGCCGCTGCGCTCGTGACCGTGCAAGCCTTGCGCGACAGCGTCGAAGCTGTCTGCACCACGGGTTCTGGAGCGAACAAAGGTACTCGGAATAAATTTGTTTTGCTAATGCCTCTTCAGAAGCATTGGGTTGAATTCCGCATGCTGTACAATGCGCTAAGCATAACGTTGCCAGCCGCCAGCCATAAGATGACGTAGTGTTGAAAGGCAATAATGCTGGCCCAAGTCAGATGCACGTTGCGTCTTTGCAGAATCCGCTTTGGTATCTGCGTTGTAATGAAATTTGAGAACTGCGTGTGTGTTTTGTAGCAATAGCTACATTACGGTAGCGTTTCGAGCCTTCAGCGTGGCTGCGCCGCCAAGCTGTCACGTGGTTGGGCACGTAGTGCGGCGCAGCTGCCGACGGCGCGGCGCCGTGGCTGATCACGTGGTTCGTCACGTGGTTTGTCACGTGACCAAGCTCCACTCGGCCAGGTGTAGCTATCGCGTCACTCCAGGTTTAACCAGAGCTAAACCGCAGCCAATTTGTTTTTAATTTCATGCAGCCTGTTCTGTCATTATAAGCAACTCCGCTATTGACTAAACCTGTCTCGCAGTTATCGAAAAGTTAGATTAGACATTTCACAAGGGTGAACTTACAGGAAAAGAAAAACGTATTCTTTTTCGTCTTTATTATGCATTTTGGTGACAGTTTCGAGTGACTATCTTCTCCCTTATTATATCCAGGCAAATAAATAGAGAAAACAAGCCAGTCATCATGAAAGTCGTAAAGTCAACAGCGCGATAACATTAACTGCGAAGGAAAGCCGATGAGAAAATCGAATAAAACAAACGTACGCACACACAAGCTGACTGAAGACAAGCCCAGAAAATCAAGACAGATGCTTGTTGTTTTCGTGGCTGCCGCCAAGTAGTGCATGGCACTGGCATCAAAAACTACGATGGGAATTTTGAATCTTTTGTCGACGCCCTTGGGTTCGTGCGTCCGTCAGGACCACTCGCTCCGGGAGCAGGGCGCATTTTATAATTCATATTCCTCAGCGCATAGCAAGAGCATGCCATCGGTATCGACATCTTTGCGCCTCTATAACACCCTACTCTTGAGTTTTTTCTCAGTTACTGATGAATGTATTCCGTTAGTTTTAAACGGTGTTCGCTACTGACCGCCCATAGATGGCGCCATTTGGTGATGGCGCCACAGGGATGCTGACGAAATCGGCACTAGAAACATACCGGACCTTTAAACAGGAAATTGTCAAAGAAAATATCTATGATAATTGTAGGGGAAGTTCTTTGTTGTTTGAGGCCAGGACTGGAGTTTTGCGGACTAAGACGTATAGAGTCAGGTACCAGGAGATAGACACTTTATGCATTGCGTGCGGAGAGGAGGAGGAAACAGCTGAACACTTGATACTTTTCTGTAAAGGGCTTCACCCTACAGTGGAAGGCAGCGGGGCTGACTTACCCAAGGCATTGGGGTTTAGGGATAGTGAAGGGAAAGTGGATTTTAAGAGGTTAGAAGTAACCAAGCGAAGGTTATCTGATTGGTGGCTAAAAGCAAGACAGGAGTAAAATTTCACAAGACATGGCTAGGTGGCTTGAGCCACCGCCCGATGTAAAGGGTTCAGCCGTATCCATCCATCCATCCATCCAGGAAAGCTGGGCATGAATCAAGTACGAGTGCATCTTCTTTCCAGTTTGAGGCGGCACAGAACAAAACTATACAGACAGAACTCCCGCCAAAAGGAGGTTCCCATGCCTAAAACTACGGTTAAATGTCATTACAGTGTTCTAGATTGTTTCTACTTCTTCCTTGTGGATGAAGTTGTATGAAGTAATTCAGTGTATCAGCAATGCTGTGGAGTTTTCACTTGCTAACAGCATCAAAGAAGGCAAACCCTTGACATTGCCCTCAACATTTCCGTATATTACTCGCGTGTAGCAATATTAATCGGCAAGCATGAATTAATCCCACCCAACAAGGGAATGGAAAAGAGGTGCTCGTTTTTAAATACATGACGGAAGCAAACAGCCAACGAAACAAAAGAGCATAGGAGGAGGAGGTGAGCTTTTTTTTTCAGTTTGTGGTGACGAATAATTGGAGATTAATAATGTAATTATTTTATCGGTTAAACATAATTAATCACACAAAGCAATGCTTTTATCGCGGGGTAAAATAGCTTCCCAAACTAGCCCCACGTTGTACCTGCTGTGACAACAATCGTGATGATGAAAACTTTGCGCTAAGAACGCGAGGAACAGAAACAGCTTTAAGGCGGGAAATGGGCAAGAAAAATTTTTCTTTGAGAGCCTGCTTACCATTGGTGCTTTTTTTTCTCGGGCGCCTTTCTCATAATAATGCATTTCACCATGATGGCCCAACAAAAAATCATATTTAGTGAGCTTGGTCTTTGTACCCCAAGAGCGCGAACAACAGATTTGGTAATGCACTGCAAGAGAGCCGTCACCACAGCATAAAGTCAAGTTTTGATAATCAGTTCGAGCGTTTGGAAGCCGCCGGTTTTCCACAAGCACTTTTGAACGTGGTGGCAGATACGTTGCGGCAAAAGATTAAGGGCGGAGATGCCAAAATGGCTGACCCAATGGGAACTAAACGGAAAAGATTCGAGCTGATGTCCATATACGCATAACGTTTCTCACAACATCAGAAAAGTTGCTGGGAGGCAGGGTTTTAATGTCGTATTTTCTGCTCCATGCACACTTCCAAGCCTTTGTTCACGTGTTGTGCGCGGCAGAACCAGGCCTCCTCCGTATTCGACGCAGCATGAGAACTGGTACTTTACATGTGCGACACGTGTTGTGTACGAGACTCTCCTGACTTGTGAAAAACTTTACATCGGCCAAACTGGCCGGTGTATCAATCATCAGCTACGAGGGCGCCACAACCCATTGAACCCCACTGGCGGAGCAAACTGCATGCCTCGCCACTGCCGGGATTTCGGCTGCTAACCGCTGTTTTCCAATGTCAGTCTTCTAGTTAGAGGCAAGGGCAAGGTGGAGCGCGAAATTCTCGAAGCTTATCACATCATCATGCAGGAGGATAACTGCGTCAGTACGCCGTCTATGCCTTTGATGGAGAAGGAACTAAGTCTCCGTTCGCACCGGCGCCAGCGCCTTGATTTTCTTCCAACCATGTTAACTGCGAAACGCGACGCTTTTTGTAACTTCAAGGTGGGGTATAAAGTCTTCGTATGTTAAAGCAACGCACTTCCCTCCAATGCGTACATTGAGATACTATTCAGTGTCACTACTCTGTTCACAAGGAAAATGGAATGAAATACCCAAGAACTCTTCGAAAAACAACTGCAAATCAAACCGCCGACGTATGCACTGCTATGCATATCATACTTAGGCTATTATATAGCTGTTATGCATTTGCAACTATATAGATTATAGTAGATCAAGCAAGCGGCCCCAACTCATTCTCGTCCATGACTATCTGTCCTGTGCTAACAAAGAATGCATGAAAATTGACGTGATAGGAGTCGATTACAGCTCGGTAATCGTTCAGTTACTTTTCGTGGTCAGTAATTGACCAGTATGAAACAAGTTACATTTCAGATGAAAAAAGAAATGTAATTTTAATCGGTTATTTGTTTTGCGTGACGTGTAGAAGACTTTTTTTCTGCCACTCGCCACGGTGGTTCAGCGGGGGATATGACGGTTGGTGAGCCCAAGGCTCGCGGTTTTGAATTCCGGCCGCGGCAGCCGCCTTTCGATGAAAGCGAAATACGAAAATACCATCTGCTGTGCAATGTCCGTGCTGAGGCTGGTTACGCCACATTGTCCCAATTTACTTGGACTTTCCTGTTGGCATCAATCATATTCCACCTACACCTTCGGTATTTTAAGCCCCACCTGCCACCTAACACAGCACTCAATCTCGTCTAACAGCTTCTTTCTAATGAATATATTGGTGCTTTGTTTCCCATCCGGCAGCGTACCTGAGCGGTGCCAAGTGCATGAACACGGTTGGTGACAACCTTCACGCCTGCTTCAGGAATCTCAAGAGTGCGGTGCAGAGAGCAGTGTCCAAGGCTCCCGTCAAGCAAGCCGTCTCATACACTTGCTGGTTAGTGCACTGTCGGGCTATCGGTGTGCTTTCATCGGTTTGCTACAAACTCTCGAGCATTTTATGCTGTGAGAAGGAAGACATTTTACGATCTTTAAATAGTTCGCCGTGGGTGTGTGTCATTAAGACTGAGGACATCATCATCATCATCATCTATGTAGTGCAGCTTGATACAACCAGGTCTCATGGTGGCGCATGACTGAATGATTTTAGGATGACTCTAACACGAAGCAAGGCGCCTATGAATGAAGAACAAGCTCTTATAGGTACAGGGCTGTTAATTATTAAAGGAAACACGGGAGCGGTGACCTCACCGGGGCGGTCGGTCTACCAGTCGAGGTAACCAGGATGGCTAGCATATGTAGGACGAGAGCGAATTAATCGATAACTCGAAGCATAAACGGTGTTGGTCCAGAAACTTAGACAGAAACTTCGCAGTTAAAAGGAAAATTCTTCGGGTGTAGCCGTATGTTTGCGCTAGGGGGAATGCTGATTAATTATTTCCTTATTGAACAGTAGCAGTATCAATAGAAACGGTATTCAGATTTGAAGTTTTATACGAAGCAATATAACAAAAGATAACACAGTGATAACATAACACAATGACAAGTGCATGCCACAATAGCCAGTTCAAATGGAATGACCGACATTCTGTAGATCCACCATAGGGGATCCACACCGACAAAAGTTTCGTAACGCTGATTGCCCGGGTGCGAACCCGACCGCAGCGACAGCGCTTCGGTGGAGGCGAAACGCAAAAGGCGCCCTTATGCTGTGCGATGTAAGTGCACGTTAAAGATCCCCGGGTGGTCGAAATTATTCCGGAGACCTCTGCCACGGCACCTCTTCCTTTATTCCTTTTTTCTTCTCACGCCCTCATTTATCCCTTCATTACGGCGTGGTTCGGGTGTCCACCGAGAGAAGTGAGACAGTTACTGCGCCATTTCCTTTCCTCACCAAAACCAACCAACAACCGTCACGCTGATTAGCTGTGCTACTTCTTGCCGTCTTCGCAGCTCCTACCACAGCGCCGTGGACTGCATCGCCAAAACGCTGGCACCTTGCGAAAGCGTCGGGGCCAAGGCCTTTCTCCTCGGCGTCGCGGAGAACGTGTTGGGCAAGACGCTGCACAATGCCTGCGGCCAAAGCGAGAAAGGCGCCAGCAGCTGCAAATCCCTGCCTACGCTGCCGCAGTTGGGTCCCAAAGAACCCAAAGCCGAGAGTCTCATCGAGCTCCTGATACAAGCCTCCGCTGTCGTCGGCCGCAAGCCTTAGTGTCCATTTATTTCACCGAAGCTACTTATTTTACATAGAACGAACGCGTTCTCTGTACAGATATAACCTTTCGGACCTCGGATAAACGGAAGCGTGTGCTAATGTGCACACGCTTTCAATCATCCTCCTCTTGTTGATTACAAGGCGCGTCATGCAGACTACAAGGCGACTTTATCTGCGATGTCATACTGAAATAAGTCTTGCTCCAAGAGTAAAATTGGGGTGGTGAAGGTAAATGTGCGACGTTTAACTTTCGTCCCATTCCTCAACTCCAACTCTTTCATTCGCTTTCTCTCGACGCCTCCAGCGTTATTGCTTTGCTTACCAAGGCCGCGGTCGGTGCCGTGTGGTGGCGCTGGCAGTGCCACCGGTTATGCAGGCTCAAAACCTCCCCATCCCGCAAGCCCCTTTCAACGTCGCCTTCTCTATGACGTCATGACGACGTGATGGGTAGGCCATAAGGAAGGAAGGAGACCTCAGTGCAACCCTGCGTCGGTTAGCGTTAGACCACCATGTAAGGACGGTGTAACTTGTTGAGGTTGTTCCCGGCTACAAGTTTTACCAATACATGCGACAACAGATTGATGGAAGTCAGAAGAGAGGGAGCAAAGGCGGTGTTCAAGCTCTCCTCGAGGTATGATTTTTCCGAGAGACTAATATGACTAAGTTCTTGTTACACCTTCGTTTTTTTTTTGTCACAATGTGTTCATGTCATTACGTTTGCTTGTAAACAGTATTGGCAGTAATTAGTGTACGCCATGCATGCTTAGAAACTACTTCATTTCGAATGTGCGTATTGTGCATACGGAGCAGTCAATGAATCAAACGCTGTAAAGAGAACACATTTGCCTTCGCGCCTTCTGGGACGCGGTGAGTCAGATTTATGCTTCAGACGCTCAAACATATTCAAGTAGTGCATATATTATCATCCCCTTCATTTGGACCTACACTGAACGAATAGTTTCTAAAGCACATATTATAGCGTGATTGTCGCGTTTCATTCGCTGTCAGTTCAGTAGCATTTTCCCATATACATTTATGTGTTACTATTAGCACATACGATATGCGATGAAACTCATCACACAGTTTATATCTATAGGCCTACGCCTGTGCGCACGCACATAGTTTTCTGTACGCGGTACTTACGAAAGGGCGAGGAGATGGATCTGTAATATAATATTTGGCGAGAACGGAAAGTTGGACTTGTTGGTTGTAGTATAATGTACGTAGCGGCCAATCCAAGAAAAAACAAGACAAAAACCAGACACAACAAGCACTGATAGTTCAGCGCTGGTGGTGTCTGGTTTTCTTCTTCTTGTCCTTGTCTCTTGCGCTACCCACATTTGAATAATTACTGGCTCTATTTCAGGCTCAAGCGTGTTTTATATACCCTTTGTTCTTCGGCCTTCTGTTGTGTCTTTTTTCCTACCATTTCTTGGTCCACACTGTCTCCAGAGTAGATATAGCTACGATATTCCCTGAATTCTTAGGCTGAGTTGAGTGGAAAAGTGCTCCGTCGACGGGAAAAGCGCAGGATTGTGCTCTCTGTTCCTTCGCTGTATTTGTTTTGTCTCTTTTTTTTCCCGCAATAAACTTGCGTTTTAACGTTTCCTTGTGACTTGGTGCTCGTCGGACGAGCCCATGTCTTGCCAACTTCAATAATTCGAATAAGACGTGCCTTCAATATGTGTACAGGAGCTCACAAAAGATTTCGCAACGCCGAAATCCTGACATGGCTCAATTGCTTGCCATCAAAAGAACGTAGCCACGAAATGAAAGGTGTGATTTGCACTCCTCAGTGCGACGTACCCATGAACGCTACCCACCCAGTGTCGCCGCCCTTGCAAACAGTCAGGAGATTCAGATTTTTATGTACGGCGTACCTCAAAAACTTTCTGTGGGCACCTGCACATACACACCAACTTTGTTATGTTTCTGTGGCTTTCTGATCATTTGCTTAGTATTATCTTTCCTTGGAGACTTCTACAGCAACAATTTGTTTCTAATCATGCTTCACGTACCGACGTTGTGTGAATATGGTCGTCCAACAACAACATAAAAAGCACTTCAGCAGTGCGTGCGTATAGCTTCCTTTGAGAACGTTTGGCGAAGAAAATGACAAGTAGTAAAGATGGCGACGACAAAACGAATCAAAAGGAAATCACGTGTTTACTGTGCGCACATTTAGACGCCATTAAGCCCAAGAAGACCCGCACCCATCTCAAGGAAGCGACGACTGTGTTGAAGAGTTACCTGCCTCTGATAATACAGCCCGTAAGTGTCTTGGTGCTCACGCCATCTACAGGTCGCTCGTAAGGCGTACGCGAGAGAAATGTCCTTTAAGTTCTCCGCCACCCCTACCGTTCAGCTTTCGAGATCTTTGGAGATCCGCGCCACTATTAAAGAAAAAAATTACGCCGGAACATCAGCAAAAGATCTTTTGTTGTGATTTTCATTTCCGAACAGTTAAGATAAAAGGTCCAAATATACTGACGGTGGCTGGTCATGCGAAACACACGCAACATCCCCAATAGCTGGAAGGAAGACCCGGAAGGACAACGGTTATGAAGAATAATGCATTAACGGCTCAACAACTAATTGTCCAACGAAAGGCTCTGGTTTTTACATTATGGGAGAAGGTACCCCGATGACAGGAATAATTAGACGCTTTTTTTCTTGCTTTTTTCGCCTTTTTTTAGCAAACAGAAGGAAACTTCTCGAATGCTAAGCACGATCGGGAAGTCCAGGGCATCGTGCATATATCTTGGCGCTTGCAGCAACTTAGGCGCTTCGCCAGGGTAATCACGATGGCAAGGTACGTTTGCAACACGGCGGGATGGGCCACCTCTGCTTGCAAACGTCTCGCTGCTACGGCGAGGTACACACCTACATCGCCATATAAGAGCGGGAAAAAGAACTACTTTCCTCTAGTCGATTAAGGTATCACAGAAGTGCCCGGACTCTCGCGTCCATTTCGAATCCAGAAAAGAGTCTACTTTGTTACGGTGAGGAAGGACTACAAATTTATCCCGATGAAGTTCGCCGAACGGAGTGTTGTTTTGGCCGTGTTCACCATCGCGACTGGTGAGTAGTTGATATCTTTTACTAGAATCCCTCAGGACCTTTTCACTTCTTTTTCGTGCTCGCGAAGTGAAACAACCAAGAAGAATTGTTGCAAAAAAAGTGTACAAAGTGCGAAAACGATCTAGCAAAATCTCTCTACCACACTGTAGATTTGATAAGGGTAGTGAAAGACACACCTTTTATGTTTCTCGCAAAATATTCTGCATAGAATGACTAATTTTTCAGAAGCTCTTCAAATCAGCTGGATTTCTCGCGCGGGCTCACTGAAATAGTCTTTTTAGTTAAATCTGTGGGTTATCCTCGTCATTCGGTACGCACATTCTCCGCATCGAGAGCGGCTTATTACTCTGAGCATAAACTCACGAGGCATTGTGAACGGAACCTGGTTTTAAAGTGTACAGTGAGCGTCAAATGTAACGCGACCTACCCAACAATTCTGGACAAAAGCATTTTTGACCGGTAAAGAGTTTGTGAACGCAATTTTTTTTCATATATTGATATATTTTCATATATTTTTTTCTTATTTTTTCATATTTTTTTATATTTTCATATGTCTTTATGACAGTCAATATATCCGCAGATCTCCCGTCGGCAGGCTTGCATGTTTTGCTGTTAACATTTTTGCTATCGTCAAAAGCGTTCCCCGTTGGCTTTCTACGGCAGTCTTGACTGATCTATGCGAACGGCGATAAAACCTTAAAAGGAAGATTTTGCTTCACATCGGAAGAATGGACCATAACCTTCAACATATTCATAGCAGTACCTAACAATTTTCTATTATTCAAACTTTTTGTACAAAAGTGTTTGACATGACAGAAAAAAGAGAGGATTTTAGTTAAGGGAGAAACGATACTAGTGCACTTTAATTTCCTTTAAATGGTGCAAAGAAAGCTACTTGGAAGTGTGATTTCACCCCGCCTACATTTCCTCCACAACAGGTAAATCTTTCCTGGCTTTTTGTTCGTATCGCAAAGTTTTCTGTTCGCTTTTCATTTGACGCTGAATTGCCCATGTAGAGTCTAGCAGGTGAAACCGGCATTTTTTTTTATGTCATTAAAAACAGTGAGTAAATGAAAAGATGGGACGGCAGGGGGTCTTATGTACAAGACTTGACGGCCGCTTGCATTCTTTCAAGCTTCTCACTGTGTGTAATTGCGTGTATAAACGCGGCACGTGTGACTGCTATGCACCCGGAAGTTGCCGAGAATTAATGGCCCTTCTAGGGTAGCGTATAAGCGACACCTTCTTCCGCTACCCCTCATACAAGGCGCATTCAATGAATTTGTAATACTAGCAACGTCTTAGTCATAACGTACCCAGGACAATACTACGAAAAATCGAACTTTTAATGTCTGCCCTCGAGGGCCACGGTCTAATGAAGTAGAATTCATTGTATCGCAGACTGCATTAGCGCGGATCAACCGGTACTACAGCTAACACACAAGCCAACAGACACTGTTCGTATGAGCCACGCATTAAAAGTAACAGGGATGCGGAGGCCGTATGATATTTAAATAATCTGATGACCCGTAAGTTTTCCCGTATCGTTTCTATATCCCTCCCATACAGTTTCTGCTTTGCTTCTATTTTAGGTGGGTGACATCATACGGAGCTCGTATGGATTTCTACTTTCCTTTTGCTTTCTCTGTACAGTCCATATCGGCGATTTTCATGACCTAGATAGACGACGCCTCTGTTAAGCTAATATGACGCCCATAGAGATTACTGCTCCTGTGTTTCACTAGGTGGAATCTGGGTTTGTTTTAGAATGACATGATTGTCTTGCGCTTGTTGGAAAGTGGTAGCATCGGCAACCTTCTGTAAGCCAAGCAGTCTTTCGTTTATCCAAGGCGTGATGGAATAAACGAAAGGCAAGGAAAATATCGCGCTTTGGAGAGCATTTAAAGTTTATGACGCTGACGATGAAGACTCTAGAGCAACTTCTCAGTGACAAAACTAAAAACGAAACTTTGTGTGTATAGCGGTACAGGTAAGCGAGGCATGGCGACTGTCGTACTGCTTGCGAACAAAATAAGCAGCGAAAGAAGTTTAACAGTCAGTGCCGCTTGAGTCCCAGCTTATAGAAATTTGAGTTTTATCTTCATTAGTGCCCATGAATTTTATTAGCGACAGTTATGTAGGACAACATGTTTCTAATCCTGTGAATAGGTAGAAAATGAGAAGAGCGAGGTTACTTATAGCGGCTATTTTTTCACAGCAACCGCGCTTTGCGCAATCAAAATCTTCGCCATCAGTGGAGGAAAGCTATGTATTGATTGTAAGAAACAAACATAACTTCACCAGCGAAAGAACGGGACACCAGGAGAAGAAGCACACAGGACAACGCTGGATTGTCCTGTGGAGCGTTGTCCTGTGTGCTTCTTCTCCTGGTGTCCCGTTCTTTCGCTGGTGAAGTTATGTTTGATACACACCAACTAGCCCACATGGTTACCTTGTTACAATTGATTGTAAGAGTTGGTCTTAGCGATTCTTTCTGCCCCGTTCTTTTCTATCCTTTTCATCCGTCCGTCTTAGTGACTGATTGTCGAGACAGCGAAGGAGGTTGTTTGATTCAAGAGAGAAAAGAACAGGAAATCGATGGGATTCGAGTAATATTGTTGTATCAACCCCGTTACGGGATGAAAGAGTACCACTTTTAACACACACGTGGGAAGTAACAAGCGCTGTTATTACTGGGACAGTCATATGTGCGCTAGATATGTGCCCGCAGGTCACCTCTGCCCAGCGATTTTTATTAGCAAAGAGCACCTCATGTTATCTTCAGCCATTTTAGATCAAACACTTTTTTGGCGGGGAGTGCACTTTGTGCATGACAAAAATTGAGTCATCACGGCTCGGACAAGTCCAAAATTGATTTTTTCTTCCGGTCACAAACATTTACTGCCTACATTTAGGATATAGGGACGTCATAATATAAGGCTCCAGGTTACTCTCTTGCATCCAGCCTTTTTTTAATGGAGCGAAATATCTGAGCACGGCAGTGCCTATGTCTAGCATATATTGTGTTGCAACCTCTGCAGTCGGCAATAATTACTGAACTGCCGCGGGGCCTTTGACTGGGGCCGCTCAGTGCGACGCCAATAATTAAGCTGGTTTTCAGACGGGAATGAGCACTCTGGCGGCGTAACGACCGCTGAAGCAACCCGTTGCATACTCTCTCTTCTCTATTAAAATCCTGCAAGCGATACTCTAGAGCATAAAAAATTGATGTGGATTAGCTTAGCTAATCTAGGATATACAAAGCGAAAGCGAGATTGAGGTCTCCTCTGACCCACGGAGCCGGTTGTGCGCCTTTCCTTTAGTGAAAATGAACAGCCTTTGCAAAGTTGTCAACGCCAATGAATAATAATTTAATTATAATTGGTTTTTCTGGGGAAAGGAAATGGCGCAGTACCTGTCTCATATATCGTTGGACACCTGAACAGCGCCGTAAGGGAAGGGATAAGGGAGGGAGTGAAAGAGGAAAGAGGTGCCGTAGTGTAGGTCTCCGGAATAATTTCGACCACGTGGGGATCTTTAACGTGCACTGACATCGCACAGCACACGGGCGCCTTAGCGTTTTTCCTCCATAAAAACGCAGCCGCCGAGGTCGGGTTCGAACCCGGGAACTCCGGATCAGTAGTCGAGCGCCCTAACCACTGAGCCACCGCGGCGGGTGCCAATGAACTCTATGAACGCCGTCGGCTCGCTTGTTTTGTTTGGTTTTTGAGGAAAGGAAATGGCACAGTAACAGTATCAAATATCTCGGTTGACACCCGAACCACGCCGTAAAGGAAGGGATAAAGGAGGGAGGGAAAGAAGAAAGAGAAAACTGAAAGTTGGATTTTCGAGGAAAGGCGCGGCGCTGAGCAGCGGCGGAACACCTGTGGCTCTGTACTACTAGTGGCGCATGCGCAGCAGTGACTAGGGAGAGAGAGAGAGAGAGAGAAACGAAAGGTCAGGCGACAGGGTCGGCGGCGGCCACCTGCGCCGTGCGTGACGTCACTCGTGCTCCGACATACGCCGGCTCGCGCGAAGCGCGTTGTTGAATAGCGTAGTGAAGCTTTTCGCTTCAAAAATTCCTCTTGCCAAAGCTCTCGCTGCGTTGCTGGCACCGGATGACTCAGGCAATGAAATCTAGTCACTTTTCGGACATCATTACTGTGAACAAATCGGTGTAGCAGCATTTCTGAAGTCCATTTTCACCGCTAAACACAAAAAAAAAAACAATGTATGAGTGATCCGGCGAACCACTCACTACATGGAACAAAGTGCAAAGTTCCGCTCGTGCCGACAGTGCGGTCTTGATGTCATGAACATCGCCAATAGACTCCGCATGTTCCATAAAATCTCGATTCGAGCTACACACTGGAGAGATGCTGCGAGATTCCGAGAATTGTCATTTTAAACATTTCACCAAGGAGGGTTGCTTAAGGACGTGGAAACGCCGCGGAATTGCCAGTGAGAACGACGAAGGCGTTTACGACAACCGTAACACAGTGGAGAAGCACAACTGATGCCGGTCAACGGTCCTTTATCCTAGCCGTTAGAAATGTCCCCTTACTTTCGGGGTAGGATGTAGATTTTCATATACAACAACGATATCCCAATGAAACAGCCTACAGTTTTGTCGTTGTTTGTGGAACATTGGTTTATTCCTCGCCTCTGTTTAATTATTCTGTCCTTCATTGTTATTTGTAGATTTACTAATTTGTGCATGTCCAGCTTGAACCCTTGTGTAGCCTTCAGTATGTACTAAATAAATTAAATTAAAAAAGTACCGTATTCGCTTCTGGTTGGTCTAAACAAGCTGCAATTTTCTAGTCTTGTCCGAGGAGTCGACTTTCAAGTCTGGCTGCACGCGGGACCAGCTGAACGAGTGCGGCTCTGACTACCTCGTCTACAGTAACGTAACCACACTCCCAGAAAATGGCAAAGCGTTCGACGACTATTGCGCGTAAGTACAAAGGAGAGGGTAAGGGCATTGTTTGCACCTTGCCATGAAATGTTTTTACCTTCGTCTTTTGTCGTTTGGTTTGGTTTGTACGGGTTCAACGTCCCAAAGCAACTCAGACTATGAGAGACGCCGTAGTGAAGGGCTCCGGAAATTTCGACTACATGGGGTTCTTTAACGTGCACTGACATCGCACAGTGCACGGGCCTGTAGAATTTCGCCCCCATCGAAATTTGACCACCGCGGCCGGGATCAAACCCGCGTCCTTCGGGCCGGCAGCCGAGCGCCATAACCCCTAAGCCACCGCGGCGGCTCCTTCGTCTCTCGTGCCGTCTTTGTTGCGCTGTGTGAAAAATGAACTGGCATCAACTCGCCCAACCTTCTTCTTTACATATCTATCAAGTGTTCCCTATTCCAAGGTTTCTCAAGTGTGCTACCAGTGAAAATATAAAAAGAACAATGCTACGAGTAATGCACTTCACAAAATTTGACTGAACGGTACGGGTTCTAGCGACGATGTAGCTTATAGTAGATGTGATTTCACACAGACCAAGTTTCTCGGTAAATTTGTTTCCGCTCAACGAACTCGCATTGTAGTCATTGTCATGATGAGATTGTTTCCAGCACAATAAGAAACAGACTTGCACTAAAGCCGAAAAATTAATCCAAAAATTTCTGCGCCGCTTCTAATAAAATCATTGCGGAATTGGGTGCCACAGACCCAAAAGTGTCAGATGTGCTAAAGAAATTATGATCCAAAATATAAGTTCTCGATCCGTTAAATACATATTTTCAGAGTGATCAAAGTACAAGTGTAGGTTGCTTGGTCAGACGTGAGCACTTTTATAGCGGCTACATAAAGTGATACACTAAAAGAACTGGTTGGTTTATGGTTTATGGGGGTTTAACGTCCCAAAGCGACTCAGACTATTAGAGACGCCGTAGTGAAGGGCTCCGGAAATTTCGACCACCTGGGGTTCTTTAACGTGCACTGACATCGCACAGTACACGGGCCTTCAGAATGTCGCCTCCATCGAAATTCGACCGCCGCGGCCGGGATCGAACCCGCGTCTTTCGGGCCAGCAGCCGAGCGCCATAACCTCTCAGCCACCGCGACGGCGCTCTACTAAAAGAACTGCACGACCCAAGTGATAGTAAAGGAAATGATGTTTAGCATGGTACTGTTGCAGGCTACTTCGTTAGATTTCATGAGTTTTATTGGGAAATTCTAGTTCATGACGAGCCTAGTTTTTACTGCGTGTCCACAGTGGCGCGGCAGTATCTTTCGATGAGGGTTGTCAAGCATTCTTATTCGGTTAGTTGCGCTTAGAAACCATACAGGCAGTCCATAGATCGCCAAGATAAACCCACAAATTATGAGGGCACTTAAGTCACCTTAAAAGAGGAATGCGATAAAGTTATATTTCCCATTCAATTATCGATTTCGATCGATTTTTTCATTGAGCTCCTCTCAGTAGCGGCCTGTGATTGGTTCCTTTGAGATCACGTGAACTTGTGACGTCGTACCTTTCTCGACTAATCAGCGAAGTTCGTGACGCCAGACGGCCCCGGGTTCCTCCTGAAGTCAACTTTAATGCTATCTAGCTTGCTATCCGAAACTATGTTGATCACAACCCGTGGGCAGGTTCTGATGACGTCAGAAGTCTCGTGACTTCTCTCGCCCAATCGGCGAATTTCGTGCCTTCAGACAGCGGTGTTTGCTCTTGACGTGAACTCTACTGCTTTCGCCTTAATTGTGTAGACACTGTTTTCCGCCTCAATGCTTTCAGGAAACTGCTGGAACAGATATCGTGCTCCGAGGAATTTGCGAAGCGCTGCCTGGATGGCATCCCACGGGTGGCCCTCGTCATTGGTTTGCAGGCCATGGAAGAACAGTACGAGGTCATCTGCACAGATGGCACCGAACAAAACGAAAGTGCGTAAAAGTTCTAAACGTTTTGAATAATAATAATTATTGGTTCTTTTTAGGGAAAGGAAATGGCGCAGTATCTTTCTCATATATCGTTGGACACCTGAACCGCGCCGTAAGGGAACGGATAAAGGAGGAGAGTGAAAGAAGAAAGGAAGAAAGAGGTGCCGTAGTGGAGGGCTCCGGAATAATTTCGACCACCTGGGGATCTTTAACGTGCACTGACATCGCACAGCACACGGGCGCCTTAGCGTTTTGCCTCCATAAAAACGCGGCCGCCGCGGTCGGGTTCGAACCCGGGAACTCCGGATCAGTAGCCGAGCGCCCTAACCACTGAGCCACCGCGGCGGATTTTGAACTCAGCAGCAGGTTTTCGTTTCAGCAGCAGCAAGGCAAAACAGTCCTCCAGAAAAAAAAATACTCCTGTTGAAAATCCAACATAATATCATTGTGCTTCAACCAGAAGACAGCATATACGCAATGCAAAATTGTTGATATTTATCTTCGGATGACACTGTCCGAAGCGGGCACGGTGGCTTTGAATTTGCGGGTTTTTAACGTGCAACTCGTATAGAAAACAGATTCAGGCCCCCACACGAGCTTGGCTCTACTAAGTATAACAAAAAAAAACCGCAGAAGGGAATTAAGACAGAAAGGATATCAACGCACTTTTTCAAGTCAAGGTCTGTTAATACTACTTCCTCCACTGTTCCTTTACCGAGTGCCGGCGGAGACGCCTATTCAAAGCGTGGTAGCGTGTGCGCCACTCAACCCACATGCTACTCGACTGAAATTACGTGAAACGCTTTGATCCGGCATGATTAAGTGAAATCTCCACACGCTTTTTAAGAACGCTTTTGGGACCACGCTTCTAAACATTCTGGTGGCCTCGATCATATCTTTACTCTCCTCTTATGTATGCCGATGAGATTTTTACGCGTAAGTTTTGGAGCGGGAATCAGCCGAAAGTCGTCCTACAACCTGGCACTATGTCCGTGAGCAACTCTTGGGCGATGGAAAATATTTGTTCAAATCACAGTAAAAGTTAAAAATATGAAGGGCAGTTGAACTCGCAGTTCACCAGGACATCGCTAGGCATGCATGGTAGGTACCCGACTATGCATACCAACAGGGTATGCATAGCATACCTGCTATGCATACCTGCTATCATACCTGCTAGCATACCTGCTATGCATAGCCGCTAGCGGGTATGCATGTGGAGGGCGATGACAGTTCTTTCAAAGACACGAAAGTCGTTTAATTTTGGAGCGACGTCTTGTGGTTTCTCATGGCAGTAGCCTTGTTGAAACCAGCTGCCGCTCGGCAGAGATTTCTCGAGGCCGCCTCACAAAAGTCTGAAGAACCTCACGCAAGCAGCACAATGTTAGATCTGGCTACCGACGTGCGCAATAGTGACCCTCAAGTCACATGGCGCACGACTTTTTTTCGCATGCAAAATTAAAACCATCTAAGCGCGGCATAAAACGGAAGATAAAGAGCCATTGTATTACAATCGGCCTCAACTAAGGTTTCTTGGCACACTAAGACTTATCTATGGTTACTTGTTTGTCTATAACCTTAAGATGATAAAGTAACAAAATGCCCCAGGAGCAAAGCTCCACAGCTCCTGGTATTCAGAGTGGTTATAACAAAAGATAGCTACATCGCATGGTTTATACTGCTGGTGATGATAATTGTTTATGGCGCAAGGGCAACTTTGTCCAGAGTGAGAGTCAGGCTGATGATGATGTTGTTGATGATGATGATTTTAGTCTATGCAAGGTGGGGTCATATACTCATTTCTCACCCATTGCACCCCGGTGAAGCCGGGCACCAGACCAGGCCAGGAGAAAGCTTATACCCATTGTATCAACGGTGGGTACCCGGCTGATCTGGGGATCGAACCCCGCACCTTCCGCATGCGATCGAAATAGTCACATCTGTTAGACCACCGCTGCGATAGCACGTGGTTTAGGTTACTGAGCAGGTCACCCATGTTTCATCTTTTCCAGCAACACTTCTCGGCACTGCACCCTGTCGCATCAATCCCGGTGCCCTAATCCTTCCACCACAGATGTAGATGTTTCAGCTGCTCATAATTAATCTCGAAGCAACCTTTTTTTTTTTCAAACGTTAGCACGTTTGAATACGCTGGGGGAAATTACAAACCCTTTCTGCCACCTCGCAGGCTTAGCTGCTCGTCGTTAATCACATCTTTTCCTTGCAGTTTATCACAAAAGCATCGCGTGCCTGAACAAGGCCGGCTCTCAGCTCAACCTCTGCCAGAAGACCATGCGTGACGACATGGAAAAAGGGGTCGTCGTCGCCCCGAAAGATAAGACCCTCGGCTACGCCTGCTGGTGAGCACCTCCTTTCGTCCAACGCACTGCTCCAAGCTGACTGCCATCCGTCGCGGTAGTTGAATTTGTGTCACTTGACGTGAATGGCTGCAATTATAGAGCGCTCGTGACGAAAGACACGGTAACACAACAATCTGGGACTTAAAGGGAGTGTCTACTGTCGGAGACGAGAACAAAAATGTCAGCATATTTTCCTTGCAACGACAATAGCGCGGGCGCAGTACTGGAGGTCTTGGCGGGAATTTATATTTCTCATCGCCAAAGAAAGTCAGAGCAAAACTTATGGTTGCACCATGTTGTGTTAAAACTTAGCGGCTCTTCAAGTGACCAGCTACGTTTCCTAGCGTCGCAATAGTACACTTTACGAGTCACAGAATGAAATATAATCACATGCCGCCAGTGACACACTGGTGGGAGGGGTCTTTTTTTCTACTTTCTGATCAGTTGCCTTTGAGGCATAAAATGATTGCAGTACTTACTTTTCATTGATCAGCGCTACAAATTTTATGCAAATTCCACTTCTTTGGTTTAGATGACGGTTCGCTTATTTGCTTTATATGTATGTCATAACCAAACCATCATTTCCTCCCCTTATCTCCTGCATTACATTGTGTTGCGTTTTATATTTTTCTTAGAAGAAACTTCAGACGAGAGAATTTTTTTTTCTCTTGGAACTTGTCATCATTTCTTGCATGGTTTAACCGCGCTTTCTCATCATCTCTTAATATTTCAAAAAAACAGGTTGCAGCTATGCTGCCATCGGTAGTGCTGCTGGCGGCGAAAGCGGTTGCTGCTATCTGTGATATATATCTCCAGTTTAATTTTATCCACAGTATTTTTAAAACAATGCTAGAACTCTCACCTGTAGCTTTAATAAATTCTATGCATTTTGGCTAATCTCGGGCCCATTACTGTCATCGCATGTCGCCTAGGTGGTGCGCCAGTGGTCGTGTCTATAGAATTGCATAGAGTTACTATACTAACTTTATAACGTGTCCCCAAAGTCAGGGTAAGAAGACTGCATCTACCATTTTGAAAACGAGACTATATCATATGTAGAAATTATATTTTGAAGTTTTGTAACGTGTTTCTCAGTGTCACAGTAGAGTTGGGAAAGCAGCTTCCCACTGACGCAAAAAAAATATAGCCGATAAAGATCAGTAGAGTCACTGTTTAATATAAAGAATAAATCTCGTCATTGCAAGCAACGGAAGTGAAATAATATTTTTGTGGAGAAATATTAACCTAAACCGTAGTACCAATCGCACCATATTAAGATATTACTGAATATATTGCCACGTTAGCACGGGGGCGAAAAGTGCCACATGAAGGAGTAGAAACAATATTTCATAAGCGGCTTCGTATAGAAAAAAAATGCCACTGGGTAAGAGATTAGTTTCAGTGTTCGAGAGATGCAACAGGTAGTCTACATTTAACTAAAAAGTTATCATTTATCAGAGCTTGGGAGATCCCCATAGTTGGCGAATGGGAAACTAAAGTACAGTTTTTATACTATCAGCGAGGTATGAAACGCGAATTACTGAGCTGGCAGCACAAAAACAAATACATTTTAGCTCCTGGAGATGAAATACAAGTGGGTTTGAATGACACTTGTGAAGAAGTATTCGCGCTTTCGAATTTAAAAAAAATCAGGGGGGCACTTTGTCTACCTAGAGTGCGGTGAGGCGAAAGCCTTTACCGCGGTGTTGCTGCTTGTATTACTGATGAGTGGTTAAGATGTTCATTAAGTACACAATTGTTTGCGAATCTTAAATGATGGAGACACTGGAGGGCGTTTGGGAGGCATCTGCCTGATTCGACGCCTTTCCGCAAAACCTCTCCAGTGTCCTTACGCTAGGCAAAAATTATTGTGGGACTATAAAGAGAATGAAAAATAAATAGTCCCTGCCAAGGAAAACTACATATGCCTTGGCAGGAAGTAACGTAATCGTTAGCACGCTCGGCTGCGGAACGGAAGGACGGTATTTAGAATCCCGCCATGCACAGGGATTTTTTTCTGAACGAGTTGACGTCATTTGATGACAGCTATAGTGTGAAAGATTTCGCAGACAGACAGACAGACAGAGACAGACAGACAGACAGAGACAGACAGACAGAGACAGACAGACAGACAGACAGAGACCGACAGAGACAGACAGACAGAGACCGACAGAGACAGACAGACAGAGACCGACAGACAGACAGAGACAGACAGACAGACAGACAGAAAGAGACAGACAGAGACAGACAGACAGACAGACAGAAAGAGACAGACAGACAGACAGACAGACAGACAGACAGACAGACAGACAGACAGACAGACAGACAGACAGACAGACAGACAGACAGACAGACAGACAGACAGACAGACAGACAGACAGACAGACAGACAGACAGACAGACAGACAGAGACAGACAGAGACAGACAGACAGACAGAGACAGACAGAGACAGACAGACGATGAGTCATTAAAGGGCAGCGATGGCGTAGAGGTAGAGCATCCGCCTCGCGTGCAAAAGGACCTGGACTCAATTCCCGCTGCCGCGGAATTCTCCACCGGGTTTAAAAAAAAAAACGCGTGTTGACGTAATTGCATAACCAGGCCTGGAGTGCGCCTGATCTCGATGACCAGAACCGACAACGCACTCTCTCACCAGATCAGTATTTGGCCACCCTGGTGTAGTATTTGGCCACAACCTTCTATGATCAAGCCATTAAAGGCTTTCGCCTTAAAATGACTTGAGCTACTAAGCTTCCCATGGCTAAGAGCTTTTCATTTTCCTCTTCGTGACCGAACTGTCTTATTCTATTCGTGCTTTTGTTTCGTACTTTCCTTTCGTCTTTTCTTTTCGTGCTGACAGTACATTTATGTGCTCGTTCGCAGCGCATTCCACGCTGTGCAAGACTGCTTCGACGACGCCCTGGAGGGCTGCTCGGATACGCCGGCAAAGCAATTCATGAACGACCTCATGGAGAAGGTATTCGGCGAGGCGCTGAGCCTGGTGTGCGGCCAGTACCTGCGAGGTTCGGAAGCCTGCCGGGAACTGCCGAAACTTCCTTTCCCGACCGACGCCAAGGACTTTGGCAAGAGGACTCTGATAGCACTCGCCATCGACCATGTCGGCAATTTTTTCAATAGACACTAGTCCTGAATCCAAAATCGTAGTTACTGGGCCAGTTGGTTCATGCTCGAAGAGGAACACAAAAAATTAGCAGCTGCTGATGCTCCGGTTGTTGCTGACCGGAAGAAAGAAAAGGAAAGTGCACGGCCTGCCTACTGGCTCAAGCCGAGCCACGCTCGCTGCCGCGGGCTGAAAGTAGGAGAGTTAAAGGATAGGAGAGCAAAGATAGAAAGAAAAGGCGCGTGCTATTACGCCCCGGGCCGATCCCGGAGGCAGTGCAATGCCGGGCTGACACGTGCCAGAGTGCTTCAAGCACTGCGCCATAATCGAACGAATATCTGCTGCGGGTCCTTAGACCCGCAGCAGATATTAAATCAGGTATCTGGTATCAGGCACCTTCGGTACCTTCGGAAAATTACCAGACGTTGGGGCAACCAAGCATAGCGCCACCTATTGAGCAGGTATTGCATCATGATCATATGGTGGGCATCTATATTCGTATATCCAGTACAAATGTAGTTATATCCAGATGTCTACATTATAAACCCTTTTTGTTGCCAGCGTATACAGCACAAGAAGACCAATCATTTGGCAGCACTTTGAACGTTCTACGTCAAGTAGTTTGGTCGTAATGGACGTCCGAAGATCCACGAAATTATGGTCTCGGAAAACGAAAGTCGTCGGTACGAATCTCTATAATGCGCTAAGCTTTGAGCCGAGTAGTAATTTTATGCTCCATAGCACACTGAATCGTTTGATACCACCTTGAATATTCTATGCCAATTAGGTGGTTCACAATCTGTGTGCCAGTGGTACTACTCAGTGGTCCAATTCGGCTGTTCGCACTCTAAGGTTGATATACAGAAACGAAGCTATAGTAGTATATGCGGCACTTCGATGCTGCTTACAAGTATAGATGGTTGCTGCAACCGGTTGGGTTACATGGTACGGTACCACCCTTGTACCAGCATATGGCCGCCATGTAACGAAGGTGCAGAAGTATACGCGGCACTTGTGTGCCACTTATATGTAAAGGTTGTTATACAGCCGGTTGGGTCACGTGGTGTGCTTCCACGGTTCCACCCTATTACCAACATGGTGGTCAGGTGGTATCGAAATTTTGCTTATGCGAACCCTAACCACGGTGGCCGGCATTTTTAGACAATGACCTTCTGTTGCATACTCACACGACCTTGACTAACGCGAGTAGTAGAGCTAAAACGCGTTGAAGATGGGGCAGGGAGATTCAGCGCAGCGCCCTGACCACCCCATTTCCCGACTTCCCATGCTGCTTTGCGTTGCTCTTCGACTGCTCCTTACAGGCCACTTGTGTCAGTGTTTGGAAAAGCAAAACTAGAAGTTACTTGAGCAATGAGTTTATTCTTATATTTCTCCGAGCGTTCTCTCTACCCTACGACAAATCCTTTAAACGCGATAGCGTTAAGGGTCCCGTATCACAGAAAAACCGGTGTCGTCATCGTCCGCGTCTTCCGCACCAGATTTGTTGGCCATGAGTGAAAAGGTTCGATATTATTAATAAAATCGAACCGAAAGGAAATTTGGGACAACTTGTTTAGGTGGGTATCGAACGCAGGATCTTTGGATTGGGAGACGGGCACGCTTCCCATAGGCCATGAAGACTTCCTTTTTCCAGCATCGTTTCTATTACACGCGTTTATATGCAGGAAAGAGCTATCTACGTTATTTACAAATTAATCAGCCAGTGGCCACGCAAGTTAAATTGAAACAGAACACCCCCACAACTAAAGCACACGTCTTAACGCAACTTAACTAAAACGGCAGCAAGAAAAGACATCAATAATGGGAATCAGTCCGGTTGATAGTCAATCTCTTCGTCAGTGTCTTTCAGCTGGCGCACCATCTGGCCGAAACGCGTGCTGGGTGAGACTACCGGCTCAGAGTTCCCCTCCAACATGCACATTTTCCACAGGCTATGCAGTCCAAGCAGGAAAGTCATGTCAAAGGGTTCATGGCCATGTTCGTTAGGCGAACATGACCAGCCGATGACTATGCCGGCGTCTAAACTGAGTTTCTTTCGCCCTGAAATGGTCACTTCTTAACACAGTTTTCAAAAACAAACAACACAACATCGCAGTTTAAAGTAACTTAGTTCAAATTAGAAGGAAAAGGCATAAAAACTTTCAGAAACGAAGCATTTAAAAAGCAGGAAACCTATAAAAGTTCCCGCAGTTGACATTTAAGATCCCTATCTGAAAGACGCATACTTTTCAGAACAGTCAGCGGCAGGGCGCCATGTTTAGCTCTTGCACGTAGCGTGCTACGATAATTAGCACTGTGCCGCTTTGCGCTGCTTCGCACAGTTTTCTTGTCAATTAACTGAGTTTTTGAAACCTTAATGAGACAAACAACGGCCAGTGCTAGTTTAAGGTGCGGTCATCTACCCCTCTACTATAGTGTCATTAAAGAGAGGAAGATAATTAGATGTTCGGTAGTTTCGACGCTGGCAGCGTCAGCATAGATCGAAAAGGTATTTCGCCCTTGCGTCAAGCGAACCCAATTAATATCAAAAAAAGTTGTAGGGGGGTTCATATATGCCGCAAAAAAAGATACGCGCTCCGCACTTTTTCTTGTCTAATCTACAATATTTTAATTCGGTATATGGAAGCCAGTCGACATTAAGTTTAGCGTCGACATCAAATACGCACCTTCAAGACGAAGTGTCTCATACATCGTGCGCTGAGCGTGCTTTGAATCACACAGTATTCCGTACTTTAAGAATATTTTTATCAGAACGTGACCAGACACTATCGTGTTGCTTCAGCACGACGAAGACAACAGACAGAAAGACGACATGGGCGCCGACTACCACCAAGTTGTTTGCTGGAAAACGCGTATATATAGGTGCAAGAACGGGCACGCAAACAGGCTACACCAAAAAGCACAAACATCAATGAGTACTTATCGAGGTAAGTTATATATTTTGCAATATGCGTGTTCTGGGCGTGGGCGATTAAGTATGCCTCGACGATCTCTGCAAGGTAGATCCTCTGGTGGCGAATGTCCCGTACGGTGCCATCGTGACAGAGCTAGGCGCAGGTCCCGTGGCGCCGCCTAAGTGATGTGTAGCAGTTCAGTAGGAAACAAGAACATGATTTTCATCAGGAATAAATATTGTCACGACCCAAGCCGGAATTTCCTTCCGTCATGATTGCAGAATTTCAATGTTTTTTTTTTCTTCTGGATATCAAAATACAAGGCCAACGATGAAGCAGACAGAACAGTGTTCACCCAAATCGACAAATAAATGACGCCGTAATTCCTAAGCCGATTTACATGACGGAGATTTCGACGGCCAGGTTTAATGAATTCACAGCGATGGTGTTGAACTGGCTTAATTCTTACCCGATTGGTCCAAGCATTGTTCTGCCTCCTTTGTCATTCGCCTTATCTTTGGTCACGCGTCATGTAAACGCATGCTGTGGCTTGTTTCTTGAGGCACCTTCTTAAGTACATACTTAAATTTAATGCTACGGTAGAAAGATGGATATCCTCCGTTCAGCTGCCCTGGGGAATTCAAGAGTAGTCCCTGGTGGCAGCAAAGCAATCAGAGCGTAGCATGCGAAACGTGGTCACACTATAAGAAGGTGGTACACACGTACAATCAATGTCATCACAATTAAAATGCATCTGAGCAAGATAACAGAAACGCGAGCACTAAAACGCAGAAGTATGAGCTCCTGAATAGGAAATTCAAACGGGGTTCATTGCCACTTAAAAAAGTGCTGTTAACGTGTCTTAGAAGGAAAACTCAACTGCGCAGTAGTTCAGTTCCCTTCAGATAAGAACTCGTCAGGCTCTGCGTGATACAATCGCTCTGCTCGCGTTTTATTTTTTAAGGGGCACCGGGAACACGTCCTTGGCCAAACGCGGAAGGCTAAATATCTACCAGTTGAATTCAGGTCCCTCACGTCCTTATTTAGATGCGTATTTTATTGCACCACTAATTGCAGTTCCCGTGACAGCGAGCATCGAAGCATGATGGACAAACCACTAAATATAAGACCACCCTAATAAAACGGCCAGAGTAAACGCTAAAGCAAACACTGCAATAACTGCCGTTCACATGTCCAACCTCCAATAACAACTGCCTGAGCAGATTCACTTACTTGACCTGCACGCATGATTCACCTACGAGCAGCGAAGGGAACGGACGGAAGGCTTTTCGGAATGCGGCACGCGTCCTTAGAGCAATAAAACCTAACCTTCAGGGTTAACTGCGAAACTGACGCTGCGAGACAGCAGTCGTGCAGGTGTGCATCCACAGGACACGCGGCCACTTACCGTGACGTCTCAGGGGGACCAAGCGCTAAGGCAGCATCGTTGGAGCGTCCGAGAAGAAGGCACGCACTCAGCAACAGCTAGTTATCGACGTGCGCTCATAGCCATCGCCTTGCCGTCACTGCGAGATGTACTGCGACCAACACACCAAAATGCGAAAATGTTTCGCACATATAACCCGCGTTGTACGCACACGCTTTCAAAAACCAATACGAAGACAACACACAACAGGCGCCGTTGCTTCCCCGCACGTAAAAAAGTTTCCGCGGTTTTCTCGTGGACTATCCGGTTTGTTTCATACGCTAAGTATGCTGCTATGTCTACAATACCGAGAGAGGGCGCTGGAGACAGGTTATAATATAAGGGCTTATAAGGGGTCCAGCCTACAGTGGAAAGCAGTGGTGCTGATTTATCCAAGGCATTGGGGTTTAAGGACAGTGAAGGAAAAGTAGATTTTAAGCGGGTAGAAGTAACCAAGCGAAGGTTATCTGATTGGTGGCTAAAATCAAGACAAGACTAAAATTTCCTAGGTCATGGATAGGTGGCTTGAGCCACCGCCCGATTTAAAGGGCTTAGCGGTATCAATCTATCCACCCATCCAATATTACTACTTGAACACACAATATTACTCCTTGATGCACACTACCGACTGTAGAATGTAAACCTTGTTTTCCCAGATTACGAATGTCGACGCAAGATACAACGATAGATGCAAGGCAAAACGAAGATAGAATGTTAACTGCTCAGAAACGATATTTACAACATTTCTTTTTTTGCGTATGGGAAGGACTATACGGTCAAACAAGCAGGTGTGTAAACGTGAGGTTGAAAGCACCCGACAATTTATTATTTAAACAAGCGGCGTCATCTAATATTTCTCAGCAGCGCCACAGATGGAGATAACACGAAAACATTACTTGCTCGGTGCATTTGAAGAACCCCACGATCGCGTTAAAAGCACCGCAATCAGATTTCCAAAAAGATCTTCGAGGCATACTTAGCCAAGTGCCAGCACACACGTTGCAAAACGATCGCATGAATTACAGGAGCAAGAGATTGCCTATCTGGATAAGCGCCTGACGGTTCATAACACCCATTAATGTATATTTTACTGTGGTAGCCTGTTTTCGCGTGTTTTTCTCGTAGCTATATCTGCGCATTTCTTTTTACAGTAGACAAGTTCAGTGTCCACGACCGCGTTGTCTTTATGTACCTTGCTTTCGTCAAGCTTAAACAATATGGTGGTACAAACCCAACTGGCCCAATACTGCGTAATGCTGACGTGCTAGAGATCAAGGCTTGAAGAACAAGGCTCCTGAAGGTATTTAGTCACAAGTATTAAATTCAGCAACGTTGAAGACGTCACCTTGCGCGTCAAGGAGCCCCTGGTGCTCGAAATTATCTCGCAGTGTCCCACTGTGGTGTCCTTCGTAGGCTATGTGATGATTAGGACCTTCCGCCCCTTTAACCATACCATAATTACAATACCATACCAAGGCTTCAAATCAAATCGAACCTTTCTTCTCTGAAGAAGGAGGAGGAGGATCAAATTTATAATCCTTCTTTATGGACAGTTTGAAGCAGGCAGGCACATGCTCAAAACACATGTCTCGGAACATAAGATTTCCAAAAAAAAGCACAACATGGAAGCCGAGAAAGCGCGAAAAGAAAAACATTTGAAAGTTAGCATCAGCTTAAATCCCAAATCAAAAAACATTCCCGGCAAATCAGGGAAAGCACTGCAAAAATTAAGAAGCAAAAGAGTAACAGCTGCAAACAAGGACATTAAAAATTTTACATACAGCAGGTGGGAAATCATGGTGCTCAAAAGAGAATGAAATGTGTATGAAGTGCACTTTTCGACATAATCTTCGGTGGGTCAGCGCAAGATTTTTCCGTAAAACAACACCATGGTAGGATATGGACTCGCGACTATATCCTCTAGGACAGTCGCGTACAACTCAATTGACATTCTGATATATATTCCAATTATAAGTAAGACATGGAGGATTTGTGGTGAGGATGCTGTAGTTGCACGTTAAAACAGATTAGTGATGTGCATACATGCGAATGAAACAGTAAATCAAATCCTTGCAAAGCAGTTGGTTGCACTGCATGCGGCGTTTGTAAGACCTCAATCGTTAAATTATTCTGTTTTTAAGCATATAAGATGCAAAACGCGTAATCCATATTGGGGTTTCGTTTGTGATTATCATGTTTCCCAAGTTATTTTTTTTTCATGCATATAATCATGTTCAATAAACGTTGAAAGTATAAGTCAGGACACAAAGGAAAAAACTGAAAAAACATTGCTGAATTGTAAATACTTGCCGTTACTAGTGAATACTCTAAAGCAAGTGCTAAGCCTCCAACGAGAACTATAGCGTACTAACAAGTACGAAGAAAGCAAGTTGTATTCTTCAAATAAAGCTGCGCCATGGTTAAGTTTTTGTCGCATAAGATGGTTCTACTTTGTTTTCATGTGCGGAGCTATTTTGTATATTCACAAGTACGACAACGGCAGATGTTATAGAATTTAAGCAGTGGCATTCTGTAACACGTTTCCAAACTAGAGGGGTAACATCCTCCTAAGAAGCTAGTTAAAAATAAATAGTGCTGTTACGAGAAAAAAGTTCATGTAATGTGACACTTAGGTCCTTTATTAATCCTTGCTTTTGTCAGTGCCGCGTATGAATGAATGTTTGCAGATTAAACTCTCACTTTCAAACTTCTGTAACCGAGTTAATAAGTGAGCTTCCCATCTCTCGGTGTCCTAATGAACGTGCAGCCCTTTAAACATTTTCAATTCAAAGTCTACAAATTGCGTGTAAACTCTTTGTGATGGGTCTAACGAAGTTTTTTATGCAAGGTCCCTGATATGACTCTCGTCCTTTTGCATTCAAGCCACACCCATATCAGGAAAAGCGCAAGCACAACAGTCTCTCAAATGTTTTTTTTTTTCGTGTGCGTGTCACGAAACCTTGGCATAAAGCCTTCTGGCTTACCGCACGATGTCATTCGTCATGCTGGAATGCTGATCACCTTTCAATGACGATGAATGTACTCAGAACGATCCGCGTAAAATTGCTAGGGGTGGGACGGACGCGGCTGGATGAAAATTGGCGCAGAAGCTGGCATGTGCAAGCATCCTTTTTCTTTGGGTGTCTAGCATTTATAGGGCCACGCCTCAGCACTTTCCTTGTCGACTTCCGGCATCTACAGACATTTTTGCAATGACCACGACAGCCGACTCCAGTAATGGGCCTTGTGCTGTGAAGCACAGCGCTCGTACAGCTGAGAAGGGTTGAGATACGTGACTATCGCATGCAGCTGCCACAGTCCACAAGCCACTTGCCTGGAGATAGTGAAAAAGAAAGAGTGAGAGTGGAGGAAGAAAGTTCGGATGCTTAACTAAGAGAAGGTGCAGATTTTATACCCTGCACGGGAAAGTCGTGAAAATACACGCTAGAGATCTCTTTACTACCAATGCGACACACTTCTCATTTCGTTAATGTTCCTAGTGTTATAAGTTTGATGGCTTCAGGGCGACGCATGATGAATGCGTTTTCTTACGTGTGCCGGCATAAACAGCCATAGTTACCCGCACAGCAGCATATGCAATAACTGTAGCCTGTGATTTGCAGCAAAAGTTATCCAGGTACCTATATGTTTAGCGTCGCTAGGGCAATGAGTGACAGGTGGACTTAGCATTTGAACAATGCGGTTCTGGTTTCTCATGTTTGTTTTTAAGACACCTGATTATTCGTACCTGCGACGTTTCCAGTGCGGCCGGTGTCCGACGTTCCGTGTGATTCCTTCTCAGGGATGTCAACACTCATGGCGCAAGAAACATGTACTGTTGTGTCATCTGCTACACCCCCATGTGTTTCGCGCTGTGAATGTTCACACTGGCTACCCACTAGCCCGAACCCTCTCATTGTTTCTTACGTGTGCCTGCATAAGCAACAGCACTACTCTCCCAGTTTACGCATCATCAGTGTTAAGTGATTTGAAGCAAGGCTTACTCAATGAACTGTGCTTATATGTAAAGCTTCACTGAAGCAATCAGTGATGCATAGGACCTGAACAATGTGGTGGGGGTTTGTCACGTTCATTAAATGAAGTACGAGGGGTTGGTGCGACCATTGGTGCAAAGGGTGCATAAGTAGCGAAAATGCTCCAGGCAGTCATATATTTAGCACCAGTTGGGGCAGGAAAGCTTGGGTACGGTATGCTTAAAGGCATTACATCGCGAGGTTAAGAGAGCGTTAATTTAAAGGGGTCCGAGTGTGCATGATTGAAGGATGATAAATAAGGGGCGGGGTAGCGCTGAGTCTGCCTTTACACTTTCCATCGTGACCTGGGCCGGGAGACCCACAGTGCCCTGAATCCTAAGAGCTCTTTCAGTTGCTACGGCAGTTACAACCTATAATACGGATGATGCTCAGGATGGGGTGTACCGCAGGCTAACAGCCAGAAATTTGTATTTTGACTCATGCGAAAAGTTCCCTTAGATCGACAACGTCACTCACTTTCCCAGACACGCCCACGTGGGAGGCCTAGGTCGACCTCCTAATAAGAACGACCTCTTCTTTGGGCGCTTCTCTCCTGCAGAACCTGCGCACAACTTTGGGGGCGAAAATTTCATCCTCTTTCCAGGAATCCAAACTAATGTGATTCCATAAATCCTTTCTCTTCCTCTCTTAAACTGAGCTATAGCTTGTTTCTGTGTTGCATCTGGCATCATTGCTTCATCATTATCATCAGCGTGGGGAAGACTGCTTCATTACAACGGAGTTTCCAACTCGTCTAAAAGCCAAGTCCGCCGCCTGTGAAGATCGCCGTATTCCGTGAACCATTGGATAAGTAAACCCCGTCAGGAAACACTAATTGGTTTTTGGGGAAAGGAAATGGCACAGTATCTGTCTCACATATCGGCGGACACCTGAACCGCGCCGTAAAAAAAGGGATAAAGGAGGGAGTGAAAGAAGAAAGGAAGAAAGAGTTGCCGTAGTGGAGGGCTCCGGAATAATTTTGACCACCTGGGGATCTTTAACCTGCACTGGCATGGCACAGCACACGGGCGCCTTTGTATTTCGCCTCCATCGAAACGCGGCCGATGATAATAATAATAATAATAATTGGTTTTTGGGGAAAGGAAAAGGCGCAGTATCTGTCTCATATATCTTTGGACACCTGAACCGCGCCGTAAAGGAAGGGATAAAGGAGGGAGTGAAAGAAGAAAGGAAGAATAGGTGCCGTAGTGGAGGGCTCCGGAATAATTTCGACCACCTGGGGATCTTTAACGTGCACTGACATCGCACAGCACACGGGCGCCTTAGCGTTTTTCCTCCATACAAACGCAGCCGCCGCGGTCGGGTTCGAACCCGGGAACTCCGGATCAGTAGTCGAGCGCCCTAACCACTGAGCCACCGCGGCGGGGAGCGGCCGACGGAGGCAAAACGCAAAGGCGCCCGTGTGCTGTACGTTGCCAAGGACACTAATTATTATTCCTTTATGGAGACGGTGTGCCTGCTGGCACAAAGTATTATTTCCAATTGTAGGTACACGCTGTACTCTACAGGGAAGTCGAGTAAAGCCCGGTGGTGCTGCCAAAAAATTACTTCTACATCTGGCGGACGGCTTGAGTGTGCTCCTCACCGCAGCAGGTGTTTCTGCCGGATAGCACGCAAAGAGGGACACGTCCAAAGCAAGTGTTTAGTGTTCGCCTCGCAGACAAGAGCGGGACAGAGGACATGAGTCACCGAAAGGGGCATAATACTGTGCCGGCAACGGCCAGGTTACCACTAGGTAAGGGCGACACGGAGGCGTAACCTTCGAAGCAGGACCTCTTCCCAGCGCGCAAGGACGCCAGAGTGGTCGGTGCCACACTATGTGAGAAGTGCTGGCGTGGCGCGCCGGAGGTTTTCTTTCTCTTGAAGGAGTATTGACTCCGGAGAGGTTAGGGCCTCTTGAGAGGGACGGGGAGAAGGTGATTCGTGACTTGCTCCATCCACAAAAGTTTGTGTGGGGTGGGCATCTCGACAAATTTCCTCGTACACGTACCGTGAGGAAGAATTTTTGAACTATGTCCTCAGTTAGCTGTGCCAATAAGTCGGGGCTCAGAACACGCCCTCAGACTACGGATAGCGCCGCAGGAGTCTGTGAGGATGTCAAGGTGGCTTCTAGATGGCAACAGTGTACAGAAGATGCTTAATGTGTTCCGAATGGCCACCAGCTCCACCTGTGTCGACGGCCAGGCAGGGGAGCAAGCGTATGAGCAGCTCTATATCGTTTCCTGCCTGTCACGAACACCGTGGCTTTACCAGCAAGTTACAGACAATCGGCCTAAGACTCGCGTATACTCGCGATACGTTGGCCACCTGAGTGAGTGTAGTGTGTGGGGGCGGACGGCGCCTTGTCTACTATTGAAACCTCACTACGGTGACACGTGGCGTATGTCAACTCTAGTGTGAGTACCGATCACGCGAGCACAGCTATCCCTTCCTCTCAGTTATTACCACAAATTGCCACATTAATTTTGGCTACCTGGGCAGTATGGATAATGCGTATGGTGAAGAAGGAAACTATAAGGCAAGCACCACTATCCATATTTTTACCCGAAGGAGGGCACCAAAATAGAGTAGCGAAGCTCTCAGTAATGCCTGTTTTCATACCTGCTGGCAGATTCCTTCATGTACTCTTCCATACGAGTAGATTGAATCCTTATATGGCTTTGCAGCCACGTACCAGCGACATTTAAATGCTCTATCAAGAAAATAGGTGAGGTTTTGAATGAAAATACTCATAGGATATTATTCATCATATAAGGACAATGATTTAACAACGAGTAGATGTTGAAATATGCGCGACTAGGGCGTTAGCTCTGTGCTATTGTAGAGTGGACCTCCCACTTCAGTCGCAACTCTGGGCTGCAAGTCGCAAAGCCTGAATGCCAGCTGTCCGTGTGCACGCCGCACCCTAACTAAAGACAGAAATCTGTACTTGGTCACGAGAAGTTTTTCCCTGAACGTCTGCGATCACAAACGAACATAGTCAATCTCATGTAAGTAGACTGTAGTTTAGATGTTTTCACTCACGGAAGCTTTCTTGCTGAGAACGTCAGTATTGCATCATTTAATCTCTATCCGTCAATTTTTCGTCACTTGTGTTTCTCGTGACCCTGTCATGCTGCCCCCATAAGGCTTTGTTGCTGCATTAGGGCCCCACTATATCCGTGCCGAGTTGTCTGTGGATGTTCAGCCGAAGGCCAGGGGTAATGACTTCGAAACATAGAAATGGTGTCACACGGATAACAACTTCGCACTCTTGGTAGAATGGTTAAGAGAGGCCGACATACCGTCCAGGTCAGTCAGCTTTGCGGAGGTCGTCTTCCGAGCTTCTCTTGGGATAGCTGTCCGCTCCGATGCCACTGTTTGTTTGTTGTTGTTGTTGTTGTTGTTGTTGTTGTTGTCGTCGTCGTCGTCGTCGTCGTCGTCGTCGTCGTTGTTGTTGTTGTTGTTGTTGTTGTTGTTGTTGTTGTTGTTGTTGTTGTTGTTGTTGTTGTTGTTGTTGTTGTTGTTGTTGTTGTTGTTGTTGTTGTTGTTGTTGTTGTTGTTGTTGTTGTTGTTGTTGTTGTTGTTGTTGTTGTTGTTGTTGTTGTTGTTGTTGTTGTTGTGTGTTAGCCTATCAAAAGATGGCACATACCCACACTGGGTGATCGGCCAAGAATCGGATGGCTATTCACCTAACGCAGTTAATAAAAAGGAAAAGCACGTGGGAGTGCAACACCAGTGAATTCTTCCTCATGAACAGAAAAGGGATGAGAGTTTTGATTTCAAAATTATAAGAATAATAATAAAGAGAGGGATTAATAAATAACGATTAAGTCAAAATGTAATAATTGATAGAAAAGAAAAATTTTTGTTGTTGTCGTCGTCGTCGTCGTTGTTGTTGTTGTTGTTGTTGTTCAAAGGACCCTGGTGCAGCACGCTTACGAGGCAGCGTGGCTCAGCGGAGCCCTAGAATGAGGGCCCGACCTTGCGAAGACGGGATCCGGGATCGCCTGATATGAAGACGACGCGGATCCTGCTGCCGCCGAACTACGAAAATGTTCAATAAAAGTTTTTCACTCACTCACTGTTGTTGTCTTCGTCGTTGTTGTTGTTGTTGTTGCCGTCATCGTCGTCTCTAAAGCGATGGCACTTACGCACGGTGGGAGATTCTCCAGGCACATCTTACTCACCGATCCTGGAGGCATCGCTGGAAAACTTACAAGTGCCCAGAAGTGGAAGGAGGTTACAAACATCACAGCATGCAGAACAGTAGTCAGGAAACGCAATAATCAGAGTCTGTTGCCAGCAACAAATAAATGAGTTTTAATAGTAGGGCACACAAGCAGAAAAATATGTACTTGCGTATGAAAATGGCATTTCTTGGTTGCGATTCACTGAACACGTTGTGCTTCCAGTCAACAAGTAAAAAACTGGTGTAGCAGCTGGCCTCAGCTTAAGCAATTAATGCGCATTAAAAAGAGATTCTTCGTGACACCACTGGTACACCGACGAGTGTCCGCCTGCAATAGAAGGCAGCGCTTTAGAAATACATTTTTCTTGCTCAAAGTGAGACACAACTGATTGCTTACCTTCTATATATTAATTCTCAGTGCATTTAGTTTTATTCTTTGTACTCGGCCTTTTCTTTTCAATACAATTATAGGACTAATGTAAAGAAGCGAGTAGAGGAGTAGTGTCAACAAGAAATTGTCGAGAAACAGGAGATATCCCTAGCGGAAATTGAGGAGAGGATATGGCAGCATGTCCGTTGTGATAACAGTGCTGCCCCTACTAAGGGCGGCTAAGAATGTGTCCGGGTAGTGTGGCCGGGGCTGGCGCAGTGCAGCGCTAAATCAGGTACTCGTAGTCAGTGGCAGAATAGAATAGAATAGAAGCTTTATTGTCCGCAGTGTTTAAATATTAATTTTCTGCCGCACCTAACCACCTCGGTGCTTATGGGTGGGCCGGCAGAAGCAGTGCACACCATACACCATACAGAGGCTTCTGTCTTGCACTCTACCGAGCCCGGGAGGTGATGATGATAATAATAGTTATAATTAGGGCAAATTTTCACACATTACCGATCAAAAATATATTAGCGCTATTCAGCGAACGAATTATATTGTGCCAAACTGGCTATAAACGTAAATCTAATCTCTGTGTTTGTTTCGCCTCGCTCATCATTCACACGCTCCAAATGGCGTGAAGATTTCATATGCACCTCGTAATTAACTCAGCCGGCGTTCGCGAGGCCCAAGGCCCCACTTTTCTCTTTACGATACGTCCTTCTTGGAAAACAGCCCCTCTCTGGTTGTTAGTTAAATATTAATTGCGGGCCACGGATATGGTGACTTGTGCCGAGCTACGCCGTGCCGCCAAGACTGCGTGCCGGTGAGTGAGGACGAGGAAGTACAATGGTTAGATGGAAGCCCGACTCCACGCCGTGAGAATGTGCCATTAAACCTGAGGACATCATCATCATCATCACCATTGAAGGGCGGCGAGTACATGGAGCGTGTTAGACCTCGGACCCAAAAAAATGGGTCGCTGGCCTAGAAAAACACAGACGTAGATGTGAAGCGAGATTGGAGGGTTATCGTACTGATCGCCGGAAAAGTACAGTGTTGTTTCTTCTGTTAGTAGAGTTTTTGTTTTTAGTTTGGTTCGTGATTCACCTCATACCTCGTTTCGCATCTGCGTTCGTGTATGAATGGTCTTTACACGAAGCAATAAAATCATTGAGAGGGCGAGCGTCGTCTGTATAATCCTTCCCTCGCGTGTGTTTTGTTTGTAACCAGTTTAGCGGTATTTTCTGCGCTATGATTCACCAACTAGCCTCCATTCTTGCCTTGATAGAAACACAGGCGATGCCAGAAGGATAACGGGTATTAACTGCTGTGCGGGGCTTGCAGTATTAGTAAAGAACTACACACAGACAAGATATCTGTACATCGAATGGCATGTCATTTCGCACTGCGTGTTGTGGTTAAGTTTGTCTGTTTTTTCACCTCGTTTCCCGGCAGGTACCGAGGCTGTCTAATAATAATTAATAATAATTGGTTTTGGGGGAAAGGAAAATGGCGCAGTATCTGTCTCATATATCGCTGGACACCTGAACCGCGCCGTAATGGAAGGGATAAAGGAGGGTGTGAAAGAAGAAAGGAAGAATAGGTGCCGTAATGGAGGTCTCCGGAATAATTTCGACCACCTGGGGATCTTTAACGTGCACTGACATCGCACAGCACACGGGCGCCTTTGCGTTTTTCCTCCATAAAAACGCAGCCGCCGCGGTCGGGTTCGAACCCGGGAACTCCGGATCAGTAGTCGAGCGCCATAACCACTGAGCCACCGCGGCGGGCCGAGGCTGTCTTCAAAAGTGCAATATTTTCTGTCATATTTTACTTCAAGCCAGTTTAAGTCCGAAGACGACGCATACTAAATGCTGGGTTAACGATTCCTGATGATGTTGTGGATCGTGCGGAAAACTATCAGCGTTCGAGGCGTTTCAAAACGCACTAATTTTTAATGACAAATGCTGTGGACTCTGTTCAACTGAGATCGTCAAGGCAATTTTCATTCGATACAATTGTTTCTTGTCCAGAAAACTGCGCGGTCTAAGAGGCCAAAAGCCATAAAATGCACCAGGAGAAGTATGGTACAAGAAAGGAAAGATGCCTGCTCTTGTGACATTTAAGAGCTCGAGCACACCTGATTCTCCTTATAAGCGCTGACGCTATTTGGCTGAAACTTCAACGCAGAGGACCGCTGTGAAGGCGCTCTTCAAGTTATTGAAGGACTCATGATTGCGTTCAAGGTTGTAAGGTTGTAAACTTCCACTGTGGGCCCTGTGTACCCTGTTAGTGATGGCCTCCGGACACGTGAAAAAGTATTCTTCCTTTCCTCTCTCTTTCTATCTGTCCCTCCGTTCCCCTTCCCACGTGTAAGGTAGCACACTGGGCGTCGCCTAGTTACCCTCCCTACCTTTCCGTTAATCCTTCTCTCTTTCTTCTGGCCGTCTGAAAAAGAGGGGGGACAATTCCGGTATTATTGCAGGATGAAGAACCGTTCCGAGGTAGGCTCAGTGGTTGTATGAAGCGCTCGACTACTGTATCCGGAGTTCCCGGGTTCGAACGGCCGACCGCGTGAGGAGCTGCGTTTTATGGAGGAAAAACGCTAAGGCGCCCGTGTGCTGTGCGATGTCAGTGCACGTTACAAGATCCCACAGGTGGTCGACAATTATTCCGGAGCCCTCCACTGACGGCACCTCCTTCTGTCCTTTCTTCTTTCACTCCCGCCTTTATCCCTTCCCTTACGGCGCGGTTCAGGTGTCCGCCGATATATGAGACAGATACTGCGCCATTTCCTTTCCCCTAAAACCAATTATTATTGCTTCAATTCCGTTGTTATTATTCAAGAGTTGCCTGTTTGGTTCACCATCAGCGTAGCCCTTGCGGAAGAAATTAACCGCTTTCACGTTCAGGTCAAGTTCAAGTTTATTGTCATTGAATACAATGCAACACAGTAGGTATGACAGAAAGAGGTACCGAAGCGTAAAGCTGAAGTGGGACCTCTTGTGAGAAAGTAGATGTAGTCGTAAACATTAGATTTGGAAGGAATAAACATCAATTACAGCGAAATAGCAAAACAACAACCACAATAACAATTACGAATCATCAATACAACAGTAGCAAAAGCATTTAAAAACACAGCAATAATAGACACCAACAATTATGGACAAAAGCATTTTTGAGCGGGACATCATTTCTGAACGCAATTTTTTCATACAACGCAAAATTTCACTTTAACAAACAATATGAACACACAATAACAAACACAGATCACCCGAAGGCAGCCGTGCATTTTTTTTTCTACTAATGTTTTTGCTATCAAAAGCGTTCCCCATTGGTTTTCTATAGCATTCTTAGCTGTTCGATGCGATCAATGGAAACACTTCAAAAGATTTTGCTACATATCAGAAGACTGAAGCGTTACATTCAATATTTCCATAACAGTACCTTACAATTTCTTAATTTTCAATATTTTTGTCGGCGAATATTGGGCATGGCCCAGCAAGAAAATGCCACAGAATGATTTTCTTTCTAAGAGAAAAAAATTTAATCTAGCAACAAATGAAAGAATGTAACGACCGTTTGAATGAAGTACCAGACGGTGATCATTTGAACGGCGAAAGGTAGTCTGCTGCAGTGGTTAACTGCTGCTAATCCAACTCTCCGTTTACCGCCGTTACTACGCACTTTTGGTAGTAGAAATTTGTTGCGTAGAGAAAATTGCGTGATGTTCAGATTATTTACGATAGTTTTACCGATAATATAAAGCAAATTACTATTAAAAACGATTGCTGTTTCATCCCCTATCTTCACTGCATATGTTGCTCTTCATGTTGCCTGCTGCCCTGTGTGTAAGGGCCGAGGGGCACGTCAAGCCACATCTTACTGGCTTTTTCCCTCGACCCTCTCCATGTGTACATGGGCAATAAAGAATTGAAATTGAACTAGAACACAGTGATTCCCAAGTTATTTGACCAGCAAATTGATCGGAAGGTGTCTTCCTTCAGTCCTTGTCTAATTCGCGCTGTTCTTGAAGACTGCTTAGCAGGACTGTAATAAATGCCAAGCGTAAAAAGAAACTAATCGGCATATTGATGAAGAAATGCATTAGATATATCATCCGCACAGCAAGGTTTCTCACGTAAAGTAATAATAATAAAAATAATAATTGGTTTTTGGGGAAAGGAAATGGCGCAGTATCTGTCTCATATATCGTTGGACACCTGAACCGCGCCGTAAGGGAAGGAATAAAGGAGGGAGTGAAAGAAGAAAGGAAGAAGAGGTGCCGTAGTGGAGGGCTCCGGAATAATTTCGACCACCTGGGGATCTTTAACGTGCACTGACATCGCACAGCACACGGGCGCCTTGGCGTTTTTCCTCCATAAAAACGCAGCCGCCGCGGTCGGGTTCGAACCCGGGAACTCCGGATCAGTAGTCGAGCGCCCTAACCACTGAGCCACCGCGGCGGGTTCACGTAAAGGGTCAGAAGTAAAATGTGACAAGGACAGCTAATTCAATTATGAGTTCGCAGTCATTAGCAACTGTTGAAGCCTTGACTGAAACTACCGTCACTTCTGGTCTGGGGGCGTCACTTCCATCCAGCCAGAGGATGAATCTTAGGACTGAAGATGCATTTTGGCTCCACGGGGTATCGCATTAAAAAAAATATGCGTTCACGGGAACTGCTTAAATACGTCATTCTGTGTTCATCAGACGGTGATTTCTGACTAATAACATGCGCTGGTAGAGAACCGGCGATTGTAAAGTACATTTAGAATGTGCAGTTTAATTCACTGACGACCCATCTAGTGTTAGTGCTCATTTTGCCATTTATTGCAAATTGGTCGATGGAACTCTTTTTTTTTAGATAAAAAAGCGCCAGAACTTTTGATGGCTTTCTGGGGAAATCTGGCATCGCATGCTCATAAAACCATGCTCGTGCGTCCCTTGTTTTTTCCACCAAATTTCTTCTAAGAGGGGCAAGCGCGGCTGTGCTATAATGCGAGTTGATTAGAGCTATCGCCACACCAGAACTCGCCGGATGTCAAGAAAATTTTCATAATAGCCGAGACAACGATGATGTCAAATTTGTTGCGTAATCTGTGTCAGGTAGAGCGGTGACTGAGGCGACGCGGTGACGCGGCGAAGGCTTAGAGGTAGAATTGCAAGCTGTGTTGCACCGGGTTACACCACGCTGCAGCGCGCCGAGCAGAAGGGTTGCAGCGGCGCCGCGGCAGTGGCTTCGGACAGCCACGTAGATAGGGTAGGATAGGATACGCTTTATTGCTCTAACAAGGTCTTTCGGTCAGACAGAGGTCTTCATCTTCAAGCAGATGTCTCCCTCCGTCTGCAGAGGTCGGCGCCCCTATTCCAGGGCACCGCTGAGTTTGGCCGCTCGCTGGGCATGGCTGACCAATCCTCTTTGGAGGATCAGTTGGGTTGCAGCTGGAGAGCACGCTCTCCCACTGCTCCGCACTCGGATTTTCTAAGCCATGGAATGCTTTATTTCTCTCACATTCTCAAGTAATATGGCATAGGGTGGGTGTTGCACCGCACCATGGGCAGATGTCCCTGTATTAATTCGGGAACATTTTGCTAAGGATGTGTAAATTGGGGAAGGTTCCGGTTTTCAGCTTTCTCCAGTAAACTGCTCCTTGTTGATTTAATTTGTTGTGGGGAGGAGAATACTTTAGTATCGTCCCTCTGTAATAATTTAGGATGTCGGAGTACGTCGGGATTACCCTCAAGAAGTCCTCCATGTCTTCGTTCAAGAATGCTCGGTTAGTGTACTCGTGAGCGACTCTGTCGACCCTTTGGTTGCCTTCTATCTCGATGTGACCCGGTATCCAGAAAATAGTGTGTCTAATGTAGAAGTAGGACGTTGTAGAAGTAGGACGTTATTGGATGCATGGCAACGCGATTCCTTGTGGCATGGCGCTTCACCGCTAGTAATGATAGCGGCCGGTTGTGCGCGATCGTGTGCTATGGACAGCGAACGACTGCGTTCACGCAGTGAGCCGTGTTGGTCAAATGTTTAGAGGAATCCCCCAAAGTGGAGTAGGTTTGTAATAAGGGAGTAATTACTCCTCGGCATCCACCCAAGCGCAGCCACACGGCTACAAAGGAAAGCTATACAGCTTTCTCAGAAGATTCGCAGTTACAGAATAATTCGTCCTGGTTCGGGGTTCGAACCCGGGACCACCGCTTCACCGGAGCAGCCGCTTTACAAACTGAGCTAACCGGGGCGACAATATCATGGGCTTTCGCCTCCTCACACGTAAGAGGTCCTAAGTGTCTCTGCCGAAATTTTTGTCGCGATTTATGTGTGTGTTTATTTCGAATAATTAAATCCCATACATGACCGGTCAGTCGACCGGGCAACAGCTTCTCTGCGTAGTTGTATCCGCGTGAAGCGCTAAGCAAACTAATATGGCCGCCAGGTCTCGGTGCGCCCATTATTGTCCTCTCTCGAGAAAAGCGCGACGGCCTTGTACGCCGAAGCGACCGAAATGTAGCTGAGTGGTGGGCGTCTCGGCAAGCATAAATACTCGGGTGGATTGCCCAACAACGGTTAATGCCGTGCCGATGCCTCCACCTCGTTGTGGGGTGATTTTCTGCGCGAGTCGGGCGTACCTAACCGCGCCACGCGAGGCATATTTTGCGCTCTCCTGTAGCGGAAACTATTGCCAACCGAGTGCAACGGTTAGAGGGGCATAAAATAACTCGACGCCTGAGCGCCTCAGCACCTGTGCCCTTGAAGGGCTGTCTATACCAGACAGTACTGCTGCCCCTAAAGATTGCCCCAAGCTTTGTGCCCCACGGCAGCAAATCTTGCACGTAGCGAGGAAATTTTCCGTTTCTTTTTTTAGCGGCCAACACCTTTTAATGTTTCCCTTTTATCCTGTTGCCGTTGTTTTTTTCCTGTAGTGTGATGCCTATTTCAAGATAAACACAAGAGTATGAGCTGTTTGCAACCTTTCTAGCCGGCCATTTTCCAACTCTGGCTGGCTAGACACGTCGCTTGCGGCCTCAGATGGTGGGATCTTTTCATGTTTTGCCTTCCCTAGCACGCCTTGTTGTACACAGCGTTTCGTTCCAGAAGCACTGTCGTGGATGTATTTGGCAGCCTGAGTCATCCAGCTGAGCAGGCCTTGCCACCTACTTTGCGCAATGTAGAGAGGAAGAAAACAGGTAGGTAGGTATGTATGTGGAGTTTAAAGCTACAAGGAAGAAACTTCATTCAGCTTTTGTAAATGTCGATTCTAAAGCTCTTTCTGGCTAAATTGATATTTGAGTGGCACCAAAAGAGTCATTTAGTGCCGAGATAATTAGACTAAAATCTTCCCCCACTTCTTACAAACTATTTGACGTCAGGACCGTTAAGGGATCCGTGATCGCAGCTTGAAAGTGAATAACGGTATGGCTCAGCCCCAGAGATCCGTTACGAAAAAAAATTGGTCGACGCGCCACAGTTTGCTTCCAAAATCGGCCGGTGATGGAAACACCTTTGTTGCATGTTTTTATTTTTTTCTCGCTTATAAAATCTACATTTTCTGCAAAAGTAGCGGCTTTTTTCATTATAACGCTGGAATTTATATTTACAAGCCAACTTCAATTTGTGTTCTGTTTTCTTTTAATGCTACGAAGAGACATATGGGCTATGAGGGACACCGTAGAATCTACAAGACGAATACGGTTATATGGAAGTAAGAAAAAAGTAAGTTGACCTCTAGCGACCTCTAGTTGACCTTTTTTACAAGGAGTGCGCAAGAGGACAGCTTATTTCCTTTTTACTCTTTTGGTTTAAAGTCTAGTGTAGTGTTTAGAGTGACGTGAAAGAGGCTATGTGGAGTCTATATGTTGGCTGCAGTTCTGTTGTATCATTCACCAATTACTTCAGGAACGAATTCTTCAGCAGTCAAGGGCGCCGCTTTGGTTTCGAACATCTGGAGTTTATTAACGTGCACTGACACCGTGCTGCGGCCGTTCTTGCATTTCGCCTTCGTCTAAGTGTGACTACAGCAGCCAGGATTCGATCCTGCGACCTTAGGATCAGCAGCAGCACGCCAAAGGCACTCAACCACTGTGGCGGCTGGAAAGAAGAAAAAAATTTATGCCAAACCTGAAGAATTTCTTGGATCTATGAACATCTGACCCGTCCAACACCTTCATGTGAAGATGCGGTCGACGAAGGAGGCGCCACAAAACACGTCATCAGGCACACTGATTGAAATCACGTGACATCCATTACGCGCACTATGTCCACTATGACTAGTACAGTGATGTGCAAAGTACGTAAGCTTTGTGAGCCACAGTCCCGAACCTCACTGTGTAGTAGAGCTCAAAAAAGTCATACCGTTTCCCCTACTGAGACAGCAACGGCATCAAATATCAGTGTCTTGTGTGATCTCGCATGCCGAGGCGAGAGCGCAGTAAAAAAGAGTCGCCCATCTTCTTAAGCACTAAAATGAGTTTAAACCTACTTAACTCACACTCTGGAAGGAGAGCATGCCTGTGGTAGGAGGCAATGACAGTGCTTCTCACCCGCTTATCATATATGTACAGGGTGGGTCAAAAGTTTCCAAGCCACAAGGTTTTCTTGCGAGCACCATAGTCAGGTAGTTAGGACAACCCACGAAGCTCAAAATATCTCTAGAGGGTAGAAGCATCGTCCTAACTTTTGAGAACCTTGATTGCTTTATCGGCATCATCCGCGCCAGGATATAGCGATGAAAAGCAAACCCTGTGGCCTAGGAACTTTGGAACAACCCTGTAGCTGGCAAGCGATGCACATGGCGGAAGTTTTCCCTCTGCAATGGCGGACTGCACGTTGTGTGTGGCCAAAACCGCTAATTCTGTACGGAAGCTAATAAAAGGCGTCAGCCAATGGGGTGTTTAATTATTCTTTAGCAAGATCAGCTCAAAATTAGTTGGCGCATTATAAGCTGTCCAAACGAATGCCATTTGAAGCCATGAATAAAAGGCGTTGACCAGGTGCTGACAACCTCACACCTAGAACCCAGCATGAATTTAGGAAGATGGTTTTAATGTAAGGACGCGGCTCACGCATTCATCTGTGAATCAGCATCCTGAAACGTTCTTCTGTGCTGAAAGTATCACTGCTTCATCAGCGGCTCCGCTGGCAGTAATGCAGAAATATGAAGGTTGCTCTGCCTGTTTTTGTGTAAAACTCTGAATACTGCAAATGTATACATCCCCGATATGTTACGTATTTCAATTGTCACTGATACTGCAAAATTTCCTTAACTTATACCTTCAATCTATATTGCCCAACTTCCAAGTGCACTTTTGTTGTCCTTGTCATGCGTTGTATTTCGTGTTTCGCTTTTTTTTTTTTGCGGTTTCCAGTGACTCTTGCACATTCCAGTCTCAATGTCCTACCGCGCTGTCTGTTTTACTTTTTTATTTTATGCGCGTAAGTTCCTCTCCTTCGCTCACGACGTGTAATCTACGAGTGTTTTGTTTCTTTTTCATTATCAATTAACTTGTTTCTGCGATGGCGCTGCTGCTAAATTCTAAAGGCTTCCAATGCACCCCGCGTGTATTGCCCCCCAGCGTGAAGACATATAGTGGTATTCCGAATAATAATAAGAATATTCGTAAATTATTAATGCTTCCTTTTTTAAGAGTTCATCATTTTTCAGCCTACTTCCTAACCTGGATGGTGCGCCTCCAAAAACGCTGCACAAGCAGAAAAATGGCACGGATGTATCCTTTCACCTTTTACGGCACAGACCTTGCCGCTTCGGACTTCCTTTCTTCCTTTTTCTTTAATTTTAAATTCGTATATTTGTTTATTTACATAGTTTTGACGGTAAACTGGCTGCAAATTCAGGGAGAGCAGGCTAAAAGCCGTTTGTACAACATCTGGCAAAGGCCTGCCCTGCCCACAAGGCCAGAAAATCTGTCGATCAGCTTCTAGTTTGTGCGACTACCACCGTGTGCTGCACGGCGCTGAGCGTCAAAAATTGTCGCGGAAATTTTGAATGATTGGTGGACCCCATTCTTCGCTGCGGGCACATGAAGCGCTTTAAAATTCCGATTCTGCAGTGCATTGGTAAAGTAAGACAACTTTATCAACGTTTTCGCGAACTATTTCGCTGGAGGCTTTAGTTTTTCTCTCAATTACGAATGGAAGTACAGTTTAACCTCGTAAGAACAAAAATGAAGGGGGCCGGCGATTACTTCGTTATAGCAGTAGCTTCGCTATAGCCAGTGCTGACCGCGCTTTCAAGGGAAATCGTCATTTTTATTTGATAACGTTATTTATTGCCTCAGGTCATAAGGGGAGTTGGTAAGGTAGAAAGAGAGAGAAAGGAATCGCCGTTCCTACGTTATGTTCATTACTTCGTTATAAACATTTTGGCTATAACGAGATTCGACTGTATTCCCATTCAATTATGCTGTGTGTGCTACTGGCGACCAACAGATGGCGCCAATTGGTGACAGCCAAGAACACTAGCCCCGTCTTCTTCTGCGGAGTGCAAGCCTTCGTCAGGTGGCTCTTCTTTCTCCTTCCTAATATCAAGGAACATCTATAAGGTACGATCTTCACGTCGGACGAATAGACCAACAATGTAGTGCGTCGTTGGCGTGGTCCTCAGGCGATCTTGTTTTTCTACGACTGCATGCAAAGACTAGTGCGCTTGAAGGCGGGAATGCGTAGATCCCGGCAGGGACCAGAGCTTCATTGTCATATCAGTTGCAAAATTTCCCCTCATTGAACATGTGCACAACTTGCGAACTCCGATGTGGTCGATGTGATCGATGACAGCGGTGGCGCCTCTCAATAAAATAGGTGGGAAGTGATCTAGTAAGGAAAATTCATAAATGTAATAATCATAAAGTTATATTAAAGGAGCTAGAACAACCGACACATTGCAGCTTTTAGTGATGACGGATTCTGACAGTTTTTATTCTTTTTTTTGCCATTCGTACTTGGCGTCACGACCTTCGGGAAGTGACTACAGTCACCTTGGAAGCGAAGCTTCGCAGCTTTTTAATCAAGGAGCTCTCGTGAAAACTGCATTAAAAAGTGATGCGCTCCTTATGAAGAGGACATTCCAGATTTTCATTTCGACATAACTCTTTCGAAGAACACTGAGGACAAATTGAAATTGACCTGTGTTGACATGGTACCGCGTTAAAATTGCGAAGAGGCCATTCTCACTGAAAACGCAGCTTTTATAAGCTATAGCAGATCGAAATACGAAATACATATGTCGTCACCATCGGCCGATTTCGCAACTAAAATTCACGCGCCAACACCGATTCTCTCGCGTAGATCCCGAAGGCTACGCTACCCCGCCATACCCTTCAAAACGGGAGCAACCTATCATTTTTGATAACGACGTCATGAGCTTGAATCCACTGTCGGGAAGATTTTTAATTCCAATTTTCCTGTCGATAAATGCGCCTCTCGCTGTCGGACACATATTAACATATCCAGAAAACCAATTTTTACTGATATCAGTGTTTGAATTTCGTTGTCCTCCGTCTCAGTTTAAGCCCATCTCTTAGTATAGAAAGGAGCCGCAATCCTTGAGGCCGAATAAATTTAACACCCTAAGAACTAGTCTACCGGGTAGTACCGATTGCAAAACATTTATTTTCTCAGAAAAGGCAAAAACCAGATGATGAGCTTGCAAGGTGGCTATTAGACCACGGCTGACAGCTACCTGAGTAGCCCATTCAATAGCACGGGTTTGAACGCCCCCGTCCCAGCTGACCAACACAGCCTCCCATTCCTCGAGAGCAGGAACTTGAATTAGTGATTCCGGTGGCTGCTCCTCTTTACAGTTCTTTTACAATAAGTGATTGTCAGCGGCTTTTTCTCAACAAAGTGTACATTCCTGGTCGTAATCACCTGGATAGAATTTTGATCGTGAGGAGTCATGGCCTTTCCGTGGCCTTTCGCCAAGACAGAAGTTTCGTTTGCAAACAGCGATCTCGATGATAGATTGGTCACCAACCTATCCTCAACACCACGTCAGCGAAGCCACCCCTCGCACAACTAGTGGCAGCTGTGGAGGACGGTATCAAGCATGTTGAACCTTCCGCCCGTGAGTAAGTTCGGCTAAAAGCTATTGGGGTCCTGTCCAAGATTCCCGCCCGCCAACCGCAGAACCTCTCCAAAGAGAAATGTCAGCTCTCCGAGAACTTTGCAGCAACCAAAACATCGTGATTCACCCGGCAGACAAAGGAAGTTCAACGGGGGTTCTCGACCGACAGGATTACGAGAGAAAAGTCATAACACTCCTCGACATCCCAGCTTCCGAAAAATTCAGGAAGGATTCAACTTCTCAACTTCAGACCATAATGAACAAACTTTTAGCATTCACCTTCAAGGACTACCCGGCATAAGAACGCCTCTTCTTACGGTTGATCTGCTGGAACGTCTCAGCACCGGCCTTTTACGGACTGCCAAAAGTTCATAAACCTGGCGTTCCGCTGCGCCCCATCCTCGACTTCACCACCTCACCGCTTAAGGCCCTCTCGGCCCACCTCCACCGAGTCCTATCGTCCCTGACAGGCAACACATCAACGCAGGTGTGCAACTCCTGCTACTTCGTCGAACGTTTTTCCCACCTGCAACTTGAAGCGGACGAGTGCATAGTTTCATTCGACGTGGTCTCACTCTTTACCAGAGTTGCTGTGCCCTTTGCCGTGTCCGCAGCCAAGCAAGCCCTCGGAGCGGACGCTGACCTAGATACCAGGACGAGCCTGAACCCAGAAGAACTCTTCCGGCTTTTGGAGTTTTGCCTAAGCAGCACAGCTTCCTCCTTCAAAGGCGAATTTAATAAGCAGACCAGCAGCACTGCCATGGGTGCCGCGATATAGGCGACTGCTGCGAACCTGGCGATGGAGGTCATCGAAGAGAAAGCACTGATGTCGATTCAAGAAAAACCAAAAGTTTTCATTCCTTACATTGAGGAATGCTTCTGCATTCATAAGACATCGCAGGTCGAAAAGTTCCTTTCACACCTCAACTCAGGGGAGCCTTCTATTCAGTTCACAATGGAACGAGAAGTGAAGAACAAGTTGCCATTCCTGGACGCCTTTACAAGAAGACAAGAGGGAGATATAAAGTTTGGTGTGTATAGGGGGCGACTCATACCGGCCGCTATATCTAAATTTTAAATTTTAATTCTGACCACCCTGCTAGCCACAAGGGATTTGTCGTCACCTCTCTCCTGAGGAGAGCAAAGTCAATCTGCTCCTCCGAAGCGGAGAGAAAAGAAGAAGCCATCGTTTTCGCCGAGAAGAATGGCTACACACGTGGCTTTATTCAACGCGTTGGTCGCCGTCAAGCTCGGAGGACAGGGGGACCAGGCAACAATGAAACAACGAAACGCGCGCGCGCTGTGCCTCCATACGTGAGAAAAACCAGCGAGGCATTCGCACGCATTCTGAGAAAACATGAAATCTACGTTTCTCACGAAGCCGTTTCGACAGTCAGCCGCTTCATACCACGACCGCAAGACCGCGTCCCCAGAGAAAAACAACCGGGTGTCGTCAACAAAATCCCATGCTCAAAGTGCCCGGCTTCATTCATCGGCGAAACAAAACGCCTCCACCAAAGAATAAGGCCACACAAAAATGACACCCAGCTAATGAATTCAGAAGCCAACCCCCTCGCCGAACAGTGCAAACGAGCCGACCACGGAATAGCCTTCGAGAAGGTGAGCGTCTTGGCCGTGGAGCCAAACCTGTTCAATAGGCGACATGTGGAGTATTGCACATCCGGCTCATGAAGGGGGGCGATGAATAGGACTCCAGGAAGGCTCCCCTCCGCGTACGCTAGCGGATTGCTCCTTGTGCTAACAAAAGGGAGAGCTAAGGCAGCCCCTCGCTGCGGCTGGCACAAATTTTATTCACTCCCGAAGAAGAGACCGAGTTGGTCCCGAAACATTGCGCAAAAGTAAAACATTAATTGGTGTCAGTTTTCTTTCCGCTATTGTTACAAGAACCCAACAAGGCGGACTTCCGTCGAAAATGTTATCGTTCGAAGTAGGCAACCAAGAGCTAAAAGCTTCGAAAAGCCTGCCACTTCTCGCGAAGCGTTTATCCACTTTCGCTGGCTCCTTTCCTAATTACCCTCGCTAAAATTGAGTCTTCCTTGCACGCGAAAGCGAGTGACCTTGCGCAGGTAAACGCTGCACGAGAAACCAAGGAAACATTCGCCTTCTTCCAAGGGCAACTGTCAGCGCCACCACGGGCGATGATCGCCGCATACAATCCCGCAGACACGTAATCGCTCTCAGAGAAAGCGCCATTGCACGAGTTGAGTCTTTGTGTTTTGTTTGTCGAACTTCTTTATTTCCGCCTTTAAGCGACGGCAAGACGATAAGCGGAAAGAGGAAACAAGAATATACACGATGATGTCGATAGCGGGAACTTCTTTTCCGCCGTCGGAGACACAGACCAACGCCGCGTGTATACATACCGCACATGCCCATATATGACCATCTGTCCTGAGTGCCCGTTGGCAGGCCGACCTTGAATGCGCAAAAAGCGATCAGCCAGTCAATTATCATAGGCTTGTCACCACGCGACATTCGTGCAGCAAGTTCGATGGCTTCCAGACAAGACATGGCTTCAAGGTATACATCTAGAAGACTGTAGCAAGCCATGCCTGTCAAAGTATGAGTATGCTGCATCAGCCTGTTCGCTACTCTTAATGACACTTGCGACCTCTACTATAGGACCTCACGTTTCATTGTCTTCGCAAAAAAAGCAAATCGGTTACAGCAAATGTTGCGGAAATTACAGGTGCGTCTTCGTTTTTTTTATTATTATTACTTCTTCCCTCTCTGTCTAGGCTAGCGGACCACGTATAGACGAGTAGAGAGAGAGAGATGTGACATTGAAAGCTAGCGAAGGTTGTGGGAGCACGTTTTCTTGCGGGCTTCGTTTACGGAGTCATTTCCCGTCTGCTCGGCCGTCTGTCCCATGCAGACGACGAATTAAGAACGCAGAAGGACGACACTCCTTGCTTTCGTGCCTCTTGTCTCTGACTAGTACAGGTATATACATTTACCCCATTAAACGTCGCTCAAAGGACAGAAGTCGCCTTCAAATCTCTACGACCCCCCGCAACTCGACGAGTTATGTATACGCAAGAAGTTTGAATTTTTCTCTCTTTTCATCGTGGTGTTCATTTCCGTTTCCGGTTCTCCCTTCTTTTTTTCTCTTCTCATTCCTTCTGCTACTTTTGTCAGTCCGTCGCACCACGCGCCGAGAGACAAGCGGAAGTCCGCTCCGTCTTAAAGGTCGCAGGGAAGGACGCGTGCTTCCGATGACGTTAGTCAAACAAGTGCTACGCAAATCTCGCGCGTGCCGACGGCTTCGGCGAGGTAAACTGCAATGAAGTCGAACGGGCAGGAACAGGAGTGAGAGTAAAACTAAGAACGCGCGTGACGTAAACACTGCTTCAGAAAGCCAGGTATAGAAACGATTGAAGCTAACTTTGAATACAGCGCCGATAAGCGTGGCATTCAAGGTAATCCTATTGGTTCTCATTGTGTGTGATTTAGATTTTAGAGAAGAAGGAGGATCAACGGACGTGTTTCTCCTCGTCGAATTGGAGAGAGAACGGTGGCGAGGAGGAAAAGGGAGCCGAGGGTAAGAATGCGCATTAAAAGGCCCACGCCTCGCGCGCCACGGTGAATAAATAGTTGACCGAGCTGTGGGATATACGGAGTGCTCTCTTGAGGCAAGCTAATAGGAAACATGGCCCGATTCGGATTCTGCAGTCTTCTGTTGGCTAGCGCCACCTTGGGTGAGTTTGTATACGACGGCGTTTCGGGCGTTTTGGATGTCTGAGGAAAAGAGCGTCAAAACCGTTCATCCTTGTTTGTAATTATAGCTCCGAAGTTAGCGTAGTAGATTCACTCTTAAGAGCAGCTTAACGCTGCAATTCCCAAGCAGCGAATATGTAGAAGAAAAGTTCAACATTTTCAAGCAACTCGCTCCAAACCCCCAGAAAAATAAATACTAGCAGATTCGTTGAATAAAATTACGTCACGAATACAGTGTGCATACCCAACAATTTTGGACCAAAGCATTTTTCGACGGGAAAGAATTTATGAACGATATTTTTTTCATATATTGAAAGATTTCACTATGACAGTCAATATAGCAACATATTCTGTTAATAGTCTTGCTTTTTTTTTGCTATTAACGCTTTCCTGTCGACAAAAGCGTTCCCCATTGGTTTTCTATGGCAGTCTTAGCTACTCGTTGCGAGCGATGGAAAATTTTTAAAAGTAAAATTTTGCTACCGCATTGGAACAATGGACCATTACCTTCAGTATTTCCATAATAGTACCTTATATTATTCCTATATTGAAAATTGTTGGCCAAGAACGTTGGACATGGACTGCAATTAGCTAATTAATGCTTTTTTCTGAGCACCTATAAACGATAGCATCTTGCGCAGATACTCGAGCAAACGCTAAAAGAAAATCGATAGTAAAGCAGACGACCAGTCTATCGCTTGCTGATGTAGCGATACCTACGTTGATTTTTAAACTCTTAAATTGTAGCGTTAGCATTTATTGTTATAAGTCTTACAACATGTTTTCTGCAACTCTGGGAGGTGACAAAATGGCTTCACTTTGAAAAATACGCTGAGTAACGTGGTTTGTGCAAATTTATGAGTATATTATATACTTTGCTGAGTAGATACAAAAGGAGCGAATGTTTATAATGTCTATACCGTTCATAAATACTCTGAATTCAGACTGTAGCCCAGGGCGTGCCACCGAAAATTTTGTGCAGCCTCAATTGTTGTCACTGCGACTAAATACCTGTAGGCGAAATCATGCCTCGTTCAAGCCACGACGATCAGATACTACCCAACAAAAGTAACAGCGCAAAATGATCAAATAGTCTAGATTCAATGATGTGTTCTCTCAAGGTTATGGCAAAAACAGGTTACGATGCGATGTTTCCATTTGGGCTGAGCCTAAAATAGTTCCTTTCAAACCGCCCCAGCTAATCTAACTGCATCGAGGCACTCTTGCCCTAGCACGTTGATTCTAATGCGGTCTAACCAGTTTTTTCTTGGCTCCTACCCCGTTTCTTCTAAGTTCTTATCTTCCTGAATAATTTGAGCTTCAACAAACTAGCTCATTTTGATTTCGTGCCAATGATATCGCGCCACTCGTTGGTTACATTCTGAAATACGAAAGACGACAGCCCTAATAAAATTGAATGGCGAGATAAAAGACCCCAAGGTGACGGCTTATCATTGGCTGGTCAGTAGGATGGCCGCCGCGGTGGCCTAGTGGCTTGAGCGTCCGCCTCGCATGCGGAGAAGGTAGCGGGGTTCGATCCCCAGTGCCGCCGGGTACCCACCTGTGGCAACGGGAGCAAGTTTTCCACTGGTCTAGTGCTCTGCATATCTGGGGAGGGCTCGGAATACCTGGGGGCATATGAACCGAGCATATCTGACGAGCTTATGCGTTGAGCATATGTGGGGAGCATATCTGGAGAGCACATCTAATGGGCGCTAGAGTACTTGTACTTGGGCACAAAAGACCTCTTCCTGCCTCATTATTCTTTGCGTGCGTGCTCTTACCGGAGCTCTTCTGCTCTGCTTTCATCGCTCTTCGAAAGCCGTTCTTTTTTTGTGCCACCTCTTTTTTTCTTTTTATTTACCTCTTATATGGACATTTTCTTCGGGCGTTTCACCCCTGTTCTTTGGTTTTCAAGTGGTTTATGCCTGTTAAAACCCTGTGTTTGGCAAGGCCTTTCTCCCGCCTTTATCTTTGTCATTACTTTCAACTATGGCAGTTTGACACAAGGGCTGAATTGCTTGGTAAATGGGCCTTGAACCCCACCTTGTGTAGACAAAAGCATCTTGTGCCAAGGTTCTCTTAGGCAAAAACTGCCTTTGCGTCATAAAAATGCCTCATTATCATCACCGGTAGGAGCGTTTCGTAAGCGGCGCTGTGCCCTGAAAATTAAATGCGTTATGGAGTTTAGCAATTTACAAAGACTCCTAACGCAAGGATCTTTGTTCGCCAAAGAGTAATCCGTTCGCTTCTAATCAATGGAAGCGCTCGTTTCATTCGCGCACAGCTGTATCATGGGTGGCAGTTCGGTTTTTTCTGCTGCCAGAAGGAAAACATGTTTGTAATAATTAGTAATAACTCATTGGCATCCAACAAGGTGCTGCCATATACGGCTACAAAGGATATTTCCTTTCCTTTCCTTCCCGCATCTTTCCTTTGTAGCCGTATGGCAGTGCTTTGGTGGAGGCCAATGAGTAATTACTCCCTTATTACAAATCTACTAAACCGTGGGGGATTCCCCTAAACATTTAACCAAAACATGTTTATCTGCTCAAATTTAATATGCAAGCAGCGTCCCCTTGCAAACCATGTCTTTGCCAGCACCCAAAGTAAATGCGAAATGAGACGTAATCTGCGCTCGCATCGAAAGCATCAGGAGGAAAAAAGTGGGACCTCATTCTCCTGAACGGCACGGATTGGTCGGCATATGTAAGCGTTCTTTTAGCTATCTTCAGCTTGTTTTTACAGCGCGTGGCAATTACGTCGCGGCCAAGTAAGCCGACTTCATATTAGAAGCCGCGTTCATTAATTATGACATATCGGAGTGCGTTCCTCTACGCGCAGCGTAGTGTTTCACTTCGTTTCCTGCTGCCTGAAGTTCAAATAAGGAAAGAAACGTCTATAGAGGCAAAAACTTCCGAACAGTCTCATGGCCCTAGCATTGCGGCTACACAGGAAAGCTACGCAGCATTTGAAATCATGCTAGTCGATAAAAACGTTATCCTGGTCCGAAGCTCAAACCTGGGACAAACACCTGTTCGGGGCAGGAGGGCTAGCTTGTGTTTTGATGGGCAATGCCGATTGCATCTGTAAGTAAAGCCCGAACGGGGTTAGCTCAAATTGAGTGTTTAGGAAAATAATTTTCCGACTGGAGTAGGTTTGAAACAAAGAATTCGGGCAGTTTACTACAAAGTCTTCAGTAGTAAAGCTTTCCCCTGGACTGCAAGAAAATAGATTCGAACCGGTGAGGGAACGCTGGAGCAGTTGTTATTCGTCATCTAGGAACGGCAGTTGTGGCAGCGGCCGCCCGGTGACGAAGCATGTGTCGGTTTTAGTATTGCTACCCTGGATTGAAGACTCCAGTGGACTAGAATGGCGTCAGCTGTTCAAAGCCGTGGAACTGATTGATTGATTGATTGATTGATTGATTGATTGATTGATTGATTGATTGATTGATTGATTGATTGATTGATTGATTGATTGATTGATTGATTGATTGATTGATTGATTGATTGATTCTGGTGCTTGTTTGACATTCCGTCTCCATCGAAATACATCTGTCGCGGCCCCGTGGCTTAGGGCTCAGCAGCCAAGAACCATAACCAATGAGCAACCGCGTCATGCTGAAAATGTTGTTTCGTTACTAATGGCTTTGCGAATTTCTCGGGGCATTTCGCTGAGACAACTAGTTCCAATGCACTGATCTAAGATTATTAGTGCTGATTAACACTCCAATTTTCCCGAGGTGGAGTTGCCTCTCTGACATCAGGTCATCTAATAGGATGGTCAGAGAAAACCGGAGGCAGCATGAGGAAATTACTTTACTTAAAAGCGCAAATTAAGCAATGACAAACCAACCGACCAAGACAAAAAATAAACGTAAGACACTTCACGCTGCACAGCGGATACTGCACGGCACACAACTGGAAGCTCATGCTGCTGTCGCTGATGTTGTTGCTGGATTTGTTACGGTTCTTATTTCTCAATGTATTTTTACTTAAAATCTCACGACGGTATGTCCTTTAACCTCCGGAGTTCATTCAGAAGCCACTTGAGGCACCACCGAAATACAACAATGTGCCCAGGATTGACTTTTCTGTGCGTAATTAAACATGTTTCATTGGCCCAAATGCATCGTCCTCACATGGTCTCGTCTGTGGCTCTCTCCACACCAGGACTCACCAGAGCCCAGGTCAAGAGCGGCTGCAAAATCGAGACACTCCGAGGCTGTGGCTCGGACTACGTGGTGTACAGCAATACAACGAGGCTCCCAGAAGGTGGAGACGAATTCAACTCCAACTGCAAGTGAGCGAACTGCGCATATTTCCTTTCGTGCATGCGGAGGTCTTCGCAATAAGACTTGGAACCTTGGAGCAATTGTTTTCCTGACTTAGAGCTTAGGGCCTTTATTTTCTGTGCAAAAGACTTTTTCGCAGAATGCGGTGACGTAATTTCGTTTAAAAAGCATTAGTTTGCCTGTATACCATTCGATATAAGGAGGGGGGCAAAACACGACACAAATTTGCAAATAGTCGGCATTATTTTTTATTCAAAGTTATCAAGAAACGAATGCTAACGAATTGTTCCTTACCGTCCTGGCATCATGCTTACCATATATGTAAAGTTCTGGTGAATCTGAACACATTAAAATTTTATGAAATGTAAAACATTAAAATATTGAAGTTTGTCCGCCCCGTGGAGCAGAATGAGACAGTGCATAAGTTAAAATGAGCTGCCCTTCTAAAGTTATCACATTACTCATCCCTGCAATGACTGCGCACGAAGTTGGCTCCATGGGCATCTAGGCAATCTTTGCGAGCCTATTCGAATGACAGAAACTGCATTCAGACCGAACCCAGCCCTGTTTTGCTCTATGGACCACTACAGTCAATGCACTTCTACGGCTGGCTGCGCGAGATTTTTTTATTTCCTGCCATCACCACACCTTTCATTTCTGTCGTAGTGTCACTTCTGTTGCCCTTTCGCTCAGCCGTGTTGAATGGACATGCGATTTGGTTCGATTCGTACCACGTGAATACAAGCTTTTAATTCTGACTGTATAGGTCACACCGAACAGAGCTTGCTCCATCGTTAGAATGCGCACTGCAAATAACTGTTCGTGTACTTAGGAAAGAGAGAGAGTGACACTAAGGCTCGCAAGACATTTTTTACAGTTTCTGCTTTTAATATCCTCTTTTATTCACTCTTCTGCGGTGGGCGCCTTCGAGATCTCAAAAACGCTTGATGGCGCCGAAGCTGCTTTCGTCTCTCCAGAGCTTTCTTCATGTTTTCTTCGCACTAGTCGGCATTAGTTGTTTTTATTTAACAGGTTAAGACTACTCTGGTGAACGGGAAAACGTGATTAGAGTTATACTACAAGCAATATAACCATCACATTTACTTCAGTTCCACCAAAACATAACAATGTCGCATTTTACCCCAGATACAGTTAGCTGCTAAAATAATTCCACCTTAACTACCCGAGCTGCGAAAGTTGTTTAACTCTGCATGAAGTAAGACCAGTAACAAATTGTAATAAACAAACCTTTGCGTTAATCTAGTTAATCTAGGACGCCAGGTTTGACTGAGCAGCAGAGTTTTTAAAAATGGGGCGTGCAGGATTTCATGCATCTTTAAGATCTTTTTTGTTCACCAAGGCTCACTTCGCAATTGTTTTTTTTTTCCTCTGCTTAAAAAAGAAAGGACACTATGGTCAACCTTGAGGAGGTGGAGAAGAAAAAATCTTTATTGATACACTGTTATACCTGGAATAAAATTATAGTTGACATCTGAAGGGCAAAAACACATAAATAACAAGTTAGTACAATATCTAGTTTAAAAGTTGGGGCGAAAAGTAACAAGATGTAACATTTTGTCCCACTCTGCCCTACCTCACACCTAGACAACTGTTCTACATCAGGGCCCCCGAGGATTAATTCAAACGTGTGTTGGTTAACCACTAATTATCTTGTAGCCCAAACCAAATGTGAGTTATTATTACAAGATCGCTTGGTAAAGAATGCCGGATAGACATTTGTCCAGTCCTCAAGCACTTCCGCTTAACTTATAAGCCTTCATACATTGTTGTAGCGAAGGATCTCACGAGAGGCATGTGCAGAAAAGATCCACGATGCAGAGATAGCTCCTTGGTTGGCAGACTTTTACTCTCATCGCCTGGCCAGATGTTGGATGCTGGTTTTTTTCTCTACTACTAGGCTTTTTTTGTTTGACATTTTATTGCGGCAATTTTCCGCATTCTTGCGCATTCACTGTTTTTTCTTAGTGTTGTTTCTGGTTGGTAGTAACAGGAACATTTATGTAATACGACCTTTGAAGACTTTCTCCGCCTCTGTCCCTTCTTTGATGCTTTCCAAATGTCGATTAGCTAGGGCCCCAGCGTCGACTGTGCCAAAATTGACCAGAACAGCATTAATGTCTAGACTTCAGTATAAGCGACGCTTCAAAAAGAGGCTAATGGCCTATTAATGTCGAAGAAATGTCCGCTAACACATAGCGCCCATCTCTTCCTTCTATGACGTAGCTACCCGGAGTCAATGATGTAACAAGGCACCGGTACTGTCTCCGAATACCGCAGGCTGTACCTGAAGCAGATCGGCTGCTCGCTGAAGTTCGTCGATGAATGCCTGGAGAACCTGCCCAAGGTGGTCACCACGCTGGCGCTGAAGGCAGCTGAGGAAGACTACGAGGCGGCTTGCACCGCGGGCACTGAAAGGAATGACCGTGAGTTCAAGAGAACCAATTGAACTGCGCCTTTTAAGCAGCAATACTGTTTTGTATATAATTGGTTTTTGGGGGAAAGGAAATGGCGCAGTATCTGTCAGATATATCGTTGGACACCTGAACCGCGCCGTAAGGGAAGGGATAAAGGAGGGAGTGAAAGAAGAAAGGAAGAAGAGGTGCCGTAGTGGAGGGCTCCGGAATAATTTCGACCACCTGGGGATCTTTAACGTGCACTGACATCGCACAGCACACGGGCGCCTTAGCGTTTTTCCTCCATAAAAACGCAGCCGCCGCGGTCGGGTTCGAACCCGGGAACTCCGGATCAGTAGTCGAGCGCCCTAACCACTGAGCCACCGCGGCGGGGCTAATGCTTTTTTGAAAATTGAAAAATGAAAATTGGTTTTGA
>JARKHS020009752.1:0-64051 GCA_030143305.2 Amblyomma americanum
GGTTGTGCCGACATCGGGATCGGTATCGTATAAAGTGACCATTAAAGCTCTGGCAGCCAAAGCCTGACAGACATCCCGAACAGGATTCTTCATGCGAACCTGGACTCGTGTCTTAGGAGCAAAGGTTTTTCGTGGCTTCACGGCTAGAACGAAATCTAATACCATCGCTGTGTGGCTAACGACTTTGGCTGCTGTCGAGCGTCTGCAAACGCTCAAGTGCATATCGATTACAAGCGAGATCTCGGTGCCGGTCCAGGTGCACCTTGCAGAAGGTTCGCACCTGTTCCCTGTGTACGTCCTGTTAGCGCACGCTGTTTAATTAAGATGAGGCTCGGCCACAAGGCACACCGTCTTACAGGTGCGGATTTTGCAAGACTTACAGCCACGAGATCACCTCTCTAACTTGCCCCACAAAACAGAAAGCAACTGAAAAGTTTCGGCGTGGGATCCGTTAGCAAGTGCCTCCGAATGAAAACAGAGCCCCTATACAGACATCCAACAGGTTTGCGGCTCTCCAGTGGGATAAAGACGACTGGCCGGGGCTTTCTTAGCCCACTCCAAATGCAGCCCCTGCCCAACATTCGTACAGTGATAAAGTGCGCAAGGATTGCCGTCGCCTTCAAACTACACAAAACCACAGCATGCTGGAACCTCTGCTTGAGGATATGGCAGCAGCTGACGACCAAATTGCCCGCCTTTTAGCCGAGGTCTCTAAGCTACGGCAACGCCGTGAACTGCTTGCTCGCCGTAGACAACCAGCGGAATCCCACTCAACTCCAGTCAACGATGCAGCGCCTTCGACTACGTCCGGCCCTCATGCGTTTTTCGCAGACTCTTCCAGGTCTTCTGCAGCACTGCAGGATAATTAAACAACATCCCTCCTCCGTTTTATGATAAACCAGTTATCTAACCTGACATCAGTTCTATTACAACGCTTGGAAGCCTAATCGAAAGTGGCGAGTACACATTGCTGTGGTGTGCTCCAATGGAACTGCAGAAGCCTTTCCACAAAGCTGGGAGAGCTCAGATCTCGACTTCACATGAACAAGCTCCTGGTATGGGCCCTGCTACTGCAGGAGACCAATGCCTAGCCATCCATTCCGGGCTTTAATGGATACATGTCTCCTTCAATGAACAACCATCGTGTGCACACTGCTGCCGCTCCGGGAAAGGCGGCGGTGTAGGATGATGCGCGTTTACCTCAAGTTCGCCTCTCTCTAGAAAACTGGTGCGCCTCATATCAAGAGGTAGTCGCAGTGGCTGTGAAGCTTCCCAAGACAACTGTTGTGGTCGTGTCATACTATGCAAGGCCCGCCGGTGGAGCTCCCTCTCGCATTAATCTGGGGTGGTTATTAACTCTTCGACGACAACACCCAGGGTTGCCTATTTTAGTTGTTGGTGACTTTAACGCCCCTCATCAGGACTGGGGGTACCTCACTTCAAGCCTCCGTGGTCGGCGTGTGCGGGACGCATTCGCGGATGCGCTGTTAGTTTTACTCAACCATCCAGATTCAGCAACGCGGACAGTGCGCCATGCTTGCCGTCCAACATATGCTCCGTACCTTACGTGGTGGTCAGGACCCGGCACTCCCTCGTGGCGCCTGGAGCTAGACTGCTGGGGTAGTGACCACCATCCTATCATCATCGGTCTCCATCCATCAAGGGCCCGCTGATTACGCCGTAGGTGTTCTGTGGTCAATTGGGACATGTTTCGCACCAACGTCGAATATCTCTCTCTGCAATCGTCTACACTACTTGCGGACTGCATACAAACTGCGCTGAATAAGGCTACTGCTCTCACCTGGACGGACGTGAATCGCCCGGCGCCGAATGTGGGTCTGCTTAAAATGTGGGCTGCTCGCCGACAAGCGGAGGTGGCAGCTTCCCGAGACCCAACTTCTGCGCAAGCACGGACAACGCTGAATTACCTCACTGCTAAGGCTCGCAGATATGAACGCGATCTCTCGCGACGGCAGTGGCATGCGTGGTGTGAGCAATTCTCGACAAAGTCATCGAATGCTGCTCTCTGGCGAACGTTCCGTGCCATGGAACATGGTTCCCGTCGTCCTGCCGCTGCGGCCACAGCACGTTTTGCAGCTAACTTAGCTGCGGATGATTTCGACAGAGCGGCAGCGCGGAAGTTTTTCCTCAAGTATGATGTGTTGACTCTAACGGTCATAGGAGCCCAATGGCTGTCATTCTAGCATATGTCGATAAGCTCCCATCTACAGCCGAAGCCGAGGGAATTTCAAGCCCATTTTCAATGCCCGAGTTGCTTGCAGCAATAGACGACGTCCGTAGGAAGACTGCGCTCGGTCCTGACTCCATTCCGTACGAGGTTTACAAGAACTTAAGTTCCGCTGTACTGCCTCAATTCTTCGCCACCATTAACAAGGTATGGATAGAAGGCGTCGTACCAGAAACTTGGAAATCGGCTATTGTGATCCCCATACCAGAGCCGGGCAAGCCGCCGACAGACCTCGGAAATTTCCGGCCTATATCGCTTACGCCAACACTATGCAAGCTTACCGAAAAAATGCTTGCCACACGACTGTCGTGGTGGCTTGAGCACCATGGTCTCTACAACCCCGCCCAAATTGGCTTTCGTACGTCCATAGGTACAGAAGATGGACTGGCTGTCTTGGCGTCAGCAGTTCTGGCCTCAACTTGCAGCCACAATGTACGTACTGTACTAGCCATGGACGTTGAAAAGGCGTACGATAATATCAGTCGTGCTGCCATCCTGGAATCGCTTGACATGCTGCATTTACCCGTTAGAGTGTGCAATTCTGTTAAATCCTTCCTTGAAGGACGACACTTTGCCATACGCCTCAGTGGTGAGGCCGTCGGATCATTTGTGCCTCTTCGCGGCGTTCCCCAGGGATCAGTGTTATCGCCAACATTATTTAATATAGCTTTTATCCCCCTTACTTGGAGCTTACATGATGTCTCTGAGATTAAGTTCTTATTGTATGTTGATGACATAACGGTGTGGAGCACTCACAACGACCTGATGACTCAAGCAGCAGCCCTACAATCAGCCATAGATATTACGTCGACTTATGCTTCTTCAATTGGTCTTCAGCTTTCAGTGAGCAAAACCACGTTCGTGTCAGTAGCCAACCGCTGGAGGTGCCGTAAATTCGTTGCAACACAAATTCATCTCCATCTATCCAAAACTCCAATTCAAGAAAGCTCGATCGTAAAGATCTTGGGCTTGACAATACGCGAGTCAGGAACAGGTACTGCTTGGCTTTTTCGGGCTAAAAAGCAAGCAAATCAGGCGTTGGGTCTGATTAGACGCATTGCACCTAAAACAGGCGGAGCCTGCTCTCATGTTGCACGATAATTGGTGCGAGCGGTTTGCAACCGCGCCTCGTTTACCAAGCCCAATTTCAGCATTTGACGAGGGCTCAATGGGATCGCCTAGAAGCTGTTAATCGAGAGGCAATGAGGGTCATCACTTGCCTTCCCCGCATTACCCGATCGTGGCGCTCCAAGAACATGCGAAGCTGAATACACTAGGTTACCCCAACCTAGTCTTGGCCTCGAGTCCTCACTCTGGATGACACCACCCTCCTTTGAACAAGAAAGGAACACCTCCGGCGCCGCACACGTGCTCTAATCCCTCCGTGTGCGGTAACCCTCCCCCGCGGTCTTACCCGTGCAGAGGAGGTTGCGCTTCGGAGGCTACGGGTCAGGGTTGCCCTAACTGAAGCTGTGACACGCAAGTGGCCGCATTTCAAAGATTTATATCCCCGCCCCGTGTGTCCAGTCTGCAAGATCAGAGACTGTGAGGCGGATACCCACCCCCTGTTGTGGGTTTACCCGGCGCTGAAGAAGACGAGAATTCGGCACCTGGCGGCGGTGGGTCTCTCACCGGAAAATCCGGATTCTTATATTGTCTTGGCACAGGGTCCATATTATTGTTCACTACTTGATTTCATTAGATCAGCCCACTTTGTTTCATTTATTGAACCATCTTCCTCATCTCTCATTTCATAACCTTTATGCTCTGAGGCCATAAACATCGTTTGAAAAAAAGGATTCGGCAGGGTGTAATCTGGGAGTGGAAGTACGAAAGCACGAACTGATGGGCGAGTTTGTTATGTATAGCGTACGTGAAGCAGCACAAGGCTTAGCAACAGAGCAGAGGAAATGAGGAAACGGACACAACGCCGCGCTGAACTAACAACTGACACTTATTTGGCACGCTATGCGCATATATACATTTTAGCACCAAAATTTTAGCACCATTTTAGCACAAAGAGCACACTAATGTGCCCGGATCCCAGCAAGACAACACAAGCTGAGATGTGCAATTCCGGAAGCGAAATTCGTTTTGTGATAAACATACCCATGAGGCACTTACAAAAGAATCACCGTGCTTCTTGATAATTTTGGCCTCGATTACTTCACGAGATTGTTTTACGACACAGGGATCCGGGCGCATGAGTGTGCTCTTTGAGGTGTTTTCTATTTCGGTGCCAGTGTATATATACGCACAGAATGCCAAATAAATGTCACTTGTTTGTTAAGCGGTGTTGTGTCCGTTTCCTCCATTTCTCTGCTGTCTTCTTAGGCCTTGGGGCCTGCGCTGCTTCAAGTATATCAATTTGGGAATGGTAGTGGTGGGACTGAATGGTGTCCTCAACAGTGACGCCGCACACGTCGTGGAATGATTATTACGGCAAGTTGACGTTATAAGGCAGAAGAAGAACGGCAGATTGGGCTAGTTGGTTTTGCATAGTTAAACATAAAACAGCGCTTCGGACACAGGACAGAGAAGAAAGGACACACACTGCGCTGAATTTCAATTGGATTTTAATAGGAAGATCATGCTTTAATAGGGAGATCAAGCAAAACATCAAGCTTGCACGCATGCGCATGGTCAAACAAATACAGGCACATGCACTTTTCACATCTAAAAATTGTCTCGTAGACGCACGTCTGAATATTTCCGTAGTTCACCCCTGGTTAACAAGCCCGTTTCTATAAATAGCACTGTAGGTGCAGTCTGTCATGTGCACAGAACCGGAAGTGCAGGACAAGAATGCACCAAGGTCGGCGGAAGTGGGGGGGGGGAGGGGGGGGGGGGACAATGCGTGCGTTCGGGCACACTCGCGATCGCACCTGCCTTTAAATGTACGTACTAGAAATGTATTTCCTTTTCCTGTGCTACGGTGCCGAAAAAGCTGTGCGTTAACTAAACCGGTCTTACACTGATAAAAAAAATACCATACGATGTGAAAGGCAACTCGGAAGAATAAATTTTAACGCTCTCTCCTTTGAAAGAAAAAAAATCCATTTAAAGCGTTTTTTTACTTATATTGGCGAGCAGAGAAGAAATATAGACTGTGGTGAAAATTGTAAATTAAAAAAAAAAAACCTGTGGCTCCAACTTCCGCTGAGAAGGTGGTTGGACAGCGAAGTTGTCAAACGACACTCAATTACTCATTGCGACGTCACTTGAAAATTCATACACGTGGCTCTACAAAGAGTGAAATCAGAGACAAGTGAAATGTACTTATATTGCCTTTTATTGCTTGACAACGACATACACGACTGCTTTATGATCAGTATGCTATACACTGATATTTTCAGTTCTAACTGTAGAGAAATTCTTTGCTAAGGTTAAATCATTGCATGAACCATAAATGGTGATTGGTTAAGCTGTACTGGTGGAACACATGAGTGCGAACCCTCCATCGTGAATTGGATGAACCACTTGTTTTGCGATTTTGATATATCCACATTAAAGTCCCCGACAATTAGGACGGTTTAGAACTAGCCCCCTTTAAATTGGGCAACTTATCAGCGTGGTGCTTGCGTCGTTTCGCAGAGTTCTCTGCTTCACGTCTCTCCTCGTCGTCTCGGCGGGCTTGTCGCTTGCCCTCGGCTTCTCTGGCGGCATATACTGGGTCCTGCATAGCCTGACGCTCACACCTGGCGCCTTGTGTGTGAAAGTGTGGTGACATCATTACGGGATTTCTATGCTGTTAGGTACCTTTTCACTCGGAGTAGCTTACGCAACCGTAATATTTACCGTGAAGCACACGCGGGGAGAAGGAAACTGGTTCGCATTGTTTGCCGGTGCCGTTATCATGCATTATGCGGTTTGCACTTTCCACGAGGGCTTCGAATGACGTAAGCCCCTTTCGAAGTAGCTGCAAACCTAATGTTTACCGGAACGTGTCGCACGGTGTTCCCATTGTTCACACGCGCATTATAATCCGTCATTTAGTTTTAGTGCTTGTTTTATGTTTTTTTTCTTATTGAAAACGAGTAGTGAGCTATGTGCTGTATGCCTGATTTCAAAGGAGATATGTTGTTTGCATGCAATTTTTAGCCTGGTGTTTTTTTTTTTGCTTACGACAACGACACGAAAATATTCTTGGACGGTAGAGGAATACAGCTTCGCTGTAAAATGAATTTCCACCAGGAATGAAAACTTGTGCTGCGTAAAAACGTTTAAGAAGGCGGGAAATTAAAGAAACGTTAAATGTAAATATCTTCGCGTGATTTAAGCATGATCCTGGATGGTTTTTTAGCGCTGGTTGTTATAAGGAACGATTCCCTGGTGAAGAACCTGTTCTGATGAAGACGGCCGTTTAGCGATTGAATGTCAGCCTCAAAGCAGTCTTACACAAAAGGGTGTGATTCGCTTGAACAGCGTGCTTGTAGAATGCGTTATATACTTTGATAGCACAGTGCCTTCACCACGATTTGTCCTTTGAGTAAAGCGGAGAAAAATGTAAAACAGATGGAAATGAAAACTTCTTTAATAAAGGAAATGGTGCATAGCGTATAGACGTATACCTGTTTACCGGATGCTGGTTGCGCACGCGCTCTGGCCCCGCATGGCTCTGCCCCCGCCACTGCGCCTGCGCCGCCGGGGTCCGGTAAACCGCTATAGATGTATGCTTGTAAGCGTGCTCTACGCTATGAGAAAAATGTATATTGTCACAGTCAGTCACGCCTTTTTGATGATCGCAGAAGTTGAGCAGCTCTGCTTTCATTCAGTGCTTTGTGCTCCAAACACCGAAAGAAAAGATAAATGCTGAGCGCCCTGTCTAGCGCAGAAAACAGAAGGCGTTGAACACGGTGGGCGCAATTCACTGAAAGCGGCAAAGGAAGGCAAGGGCGCTGTCCAGCTGAGAAAGGCTGCTGACGGCGGAGGCTCCTCAAACCGCGAGAGCAGCAAGGGCGGTATGCGCGCTGCCCACTTCGAAGAACAGAAGCGGGCGAGAACGGGGACACGTTCAGCAGCGAGTAAACAAGTACAGATGCCAGATTACAGCTATCAACAGCTGTGAGCCATCCAGAGATGCGCTAAGCCATCACCAGCAAAGAATTTCGTGCTGTGACCTACTGTGGACGACGAGGGCGAATTAAGAATTACGACTTCCTCTCATATCCTTATCCCGCGCACATTACGTTGCTCTCTTTCGCCCCCACCCTCAAAAATATTTCTATGTCGACCTCTATGTCAGCCTCATCTTACAGCGTGGGACTGGTTGCAAATGATGGAATTCAGCTCCGGTCGACCGTAGTCCAACACACATCCAGAGACAACGCTCTCTCTGGCGCTTCAAATGCTTTTACTCCTGGGGTCTATACGCTTTACTGCTGTCGTATCCTCCACAACGGCCGAAAGTGTTGCTATTGAGGCAGCTTTACGGAAGTTAGGGTTATGTCCGGCTCAACCTGTTGTCATCCTATCTGATTCATAATCTGCCCTTCAGAGGTTAGAGCGCGGTTTCCCTACTGATGTCTTGTCTATAAGCTCTCTACGCTTGGTGCAGAATCTGCACAGCAGAGGCTTTAGTATATTTCCAACGGGTGCCCTCTCGCATAGGACTCAGAGGCAATGAGGTGGCAGTCTCGCCCATAAAGCTCTGTCAAGGAATCCATCGAAAAAAGTACCTAAAGATGGAAAAAGCCTCTTCAGAAAAACGGTGCTCGATCATTTTAGTACCCTGTGGAGTTCTCCCCACAAGCCATGTGTGACCAAGGGACTGAGAAGAACCCAGACCACTCTACTACATCTAATTCTCGCGGGCTCTGCTCGTACTCCTGCCTGGATGCATAAGACGGGCATGGCATTGTCTCCGCTTTGTTCAGGTGTCTGTGGGGATATAGAACATTATATTATGTACTGCCCAGTGTATAATGAGGAAAGGTATGTGATGTTCGCTTCCTTCAAGAAGACAGGAGCCTTTCAGAGTACAGTCAGAGTCCTTCAATGGTTTTTCTGGTCACGAAACTCCCCCGTCACGCAATGGGAGAGGTTCATATACCGCCCACGCCTGCCGCGCCGCGGCGCCACTGGGCACTGAAGGACATCGTTCGGCGAGCCAGACGGCGAGCTCGCACTGTCGCGACCGGTCGGGAAGCGTTGCCGCTAGTAATTTGAGTGCGAATTTCGACGTCTGCTATTGTGTTGTGCGTTGACATCATGTAACTCGTGTGCGTGGCACCATGCCGAACACTTGTTGCGTACCAGGATGCCGTTCCGGCTACAAAGGCGTTCGCTTTCCTGCTGACAAGGAGCTGTCGGAAAAATGGAAGCGTGCAATACCTCGGGAAGAAGCTGGTAACTTCAGTTTTGATTCTAAATATGCGCGTGTTTGCGAAAAGCACTTTCACGCTGCGGAGATCATTCGGGTCGAGGAATTTGCTGTGAACGGCGACGCGGTATCATTGCAGCGGGGGAGGCCGGCGCTGCGCCCTGACGCTCTTCCAAGGATTTTTGAAGGTCTTCCAGGATATTTGACAAAGTCCAAACAACGTAGGCGGTCGCCAGTAGCTCGGAAACAGGTGAAACGACGTCGCGAGTCATCATGTTACAGCCTGCCGACTCAAGATGCCGCCGAAGCGTGCTCGTCTGCGACTGATCCTGCACCCGCGGGTGACGACATTGACGGTAAGAATTGCTTGTAGGCTTATTTTCTGTTTGCTTATTGTCTCGGCAGATCCGGGGCTTCCTGTCACGAGTTCGAGAGGATTAGTTTTAAGCAGTATTTTAATCATTTTGCAGTGGTAGCACTGACGACGACCGACAGCGGTCGGGACCGCACCTCGGACGCGGCCTGCCAAACAGATCAAGTCGTCGGCTGTGTAACTTGTTTTGAAGTACAATCATTGAAGCGCCAGCTACGTGCCGCAAAGCAACAGCTTGAGCACTGCCAGAAAAAGGTGGCGACTTTGAAAGTGGAGGTTAAAAAGCTCCAGAGGCTTCACCAGAGCGTTGGGAATCTCTCGGAAAGCGGAAAGCTGGTATTTCATCAGAGCGTGATGAAGGCAAATGCAAAGTCTTCGAGAGCTGTGCGGTAAGTGTCAAATGCGCACCGTGCGTAAAATATTGAAGGAGTCTCCTGCTTTTTACTAGTTTTTGTTACTATTTGGTCATGTAAAAAATAATATGCGTAATCTGTATTATTTCAATCTGAAACCTGCCAGATTTCAGTCGAGCTAGGGAAATGTATCTTCTTTCAATGTGAAATGGCATCTTTTGTATTGATAACTGCCTTCATCATTTACCACAACAGTGAATGTCATCAGAACATACATGCACTCTGCTAAATAACTGATGGTGTAGACTGAGGCACTTGTTTGTATTCACGTGTCCACATCATGTTAGCCTCATTTTTATCCTATGTAGTATGTACTTCCGAATACATGAAGAATGCTTTTTGTAGCTAAAGAAAATAATGGATTCTTGGCGACATATTTGCAAAATTAAGGAATGCTGACAAGTTTCCTGTGTACTGTGGTTTCCTTCTCTAGATTTCCAGCCCAAAATGACTTGTGTGCATGAGCTGGTATATGTTAGAACCATGCTTTCAAAACCCTCAATGTAGCTAACAGACGTGATACATTAAAGGCTTTGGTGCTTCGCGGTCAGTTCTATGATGCACAGATCAAACATATCTGCTACAATTCCTTCAAGGCGTGCACTGAAGCATTGTGGAGTTTAATTGGCATGTTTGTCCGTCACTTATCTGGTTGCCTTTATGTGATATTGCATTGTGTATTGCACTGGGCAAAATTTATAGGTGTCTGAGTTCACAGCATGCCTATGAATGCGAAATAATTTTGTAGCTTTTCTGTGTAAGGTTGAAAATTCTCTACTTTGATTTTGGTGGTGGGCCCCTGCTTATTATAGTGGCTTGTAAAGGGCACATGTCGTGGCATACGCATGTGTTTGGCCTCTCTGCTTATCTCCTTAATGCATTTGCATCTTGCATGTACATGCATTTGATTGTATGATCATGAATGCAAAACACACTGCAACCTTTCCCCACCAGGTATAAGAAGGAATGGCTTTATGACTGCCTGCTGTTGAAAATTAAGTCAACTGCTGCCTATACTTTCCTTTATGAAAACGACTTTCTACCTTTGCCCAACCCACGCACCCTCTACTCATATATGAAGAACTTAAAGGCAGACTTCGGGTTTGATGCTAGCTTATTCACTCTGCTGAAAGAGAAACTGCAAGGAGTCCCCGAGAGATAACGACGAGGTTTGACGTTGTTTTTCATATTTGATGCTCTGCATGTGCCTTACTCAAGTAGGCTTCTATAAAAACATTTTTCTTTGCAGGTGTACTCATGTTCGACGAGATGAGTGTGCGAAAGAACCTACATGTTAGAGAATCTGACATGAAAGTCGTGGGGAAAGTGAACTTTGGGGAGCACACCCGGCCAGGGGACCAAGAAAAAGATGCTTACCATGTGTTGGTGTTTCTGTTTCGACCTTTGCTTGGTGGATGGTCCCAAACAGTTGGAACATTCTGTGCGTCTAGTGCTTCTCCTGGCTCTGTCTTTGCAAAACTACTACTGGAGTGCATATTACACCTGTCGAATTCTGGTGCTGTTGTTGATGCAGTGACATGTGACAACTCAACAAGCAACCGATCTGCCTTGAGGTCCCTGGGTAATTATCAGACATCACATTAATTTCACTTGTATGACAGCTTGTTGAATACTACTGTGAAACTGGATTCCATCATAAAACTTGTGTGCTTCTTGTAGGCATAAATGGTGGAATGGAACACCCGTCAACATCATTTCAGCACCCTTGTGACTCGTGAAAGGATATACACTGCATCATTGATCCACCCCACATAATAAAGTGCATCAGAAATAATTTGCAGAAAGTTGGAAAGTTTATGGTATGGGAAACATTATTATTTACGCCATATCGACAAGCACAGAATATTTTTTCACCAGGAACTCTTTTCTCACTCCATAGCTACCGCAAGGACAAGAAGTATACCATTATTATTATAAGGAACTCTTGGAGTACGAGGAGCAACAGGCTGGACTCCGTGCTGTCGCAAAGCTCACAAAAGCCCATGTACACCCAAATGCCTTCCAGAAAATGGGTGTGAAACTTGCGGTTCAGGTGAAACATTCTTCATGCACATTTTTATGGATGAATATATCGAATTACTGTTTGTCTCTGAACAATGCTGGACATGTAACCTGGACGAGTTTTTTTCTTTCCAGCTGTCCAGTGCCACAGCTATGGAATTTTACAGCAACCATGATGCCTGCAAAAGCTGCATGGGTCTACAGCGACATCAGATTTCACCAGGAGAATGAACAGCCTTTTTGACGCTTTGAATTCTCGAAGGCCAGAGCACGTCCAGTACAATGAAGCTGTACACATTGCTGTAAGATATACGTATGCCAATCTTTTGTGGAGAATGGTTCTCGTGTTTTATTATTGAGCTTACACATGTTTATCTTCCAGATTTTGAAAGAGAATGTCGCATGGCTTGATAGCTGCTGCAAGTACATAGAAGAGCTTCCAAAACAGAGGCAGGTGTGTTTTCTCAGCAAGCCCACACGTGAGGCTCTTCGAATAACCCTTATAAGCACTCTTTCACTTGTTGAGAACCTCCTGTCATCTGGGTTTCGCTATGTATTGGTTGGAAAATTTGGTCAAGACCCGTTTGAGGTAAATATGATAGTTACCTTACTTTTGTTTTGAGCAATATCAGTAATAACGAAATATTTATATTCCAGAGATTCTTCGGCATAGTGAGACATGTTGCTGGTGATGGAGGGCAGCCAACAGTCCAGCAGTTTTTGTTCATTTATAGAATCCTTTCAGTAAACAACTTAGTCCAGCCACCAAAGCGAGCATCGGTCAGTGGAGATAGACCGCAACTGCTTCTCAAACTGCAAGACCTCTTCAATAAACAGAGCTCTACTACTAACCATGTGAGCAGTGCTATATTTAAACACTTCACATTAATATTGAACATGCAGTTTTCGGGCTATTACTGCACTGTTGAGCACAATGATGTTGTAGCTCTGTTGTGGGCATTGAAATCAGCTGGACACTGGCAGTCTTATAAATACAGCTATTTAAAATTTTCACTTCGTCGAGTTTGTATTTGTCGTGCTTGTAGAACAGGGTTTTTCTGTTCTTTGGTATGAATGAGATATATTCTCATGCTATTAGGCTCTGAGGGCCTTCATAGTGTGTCATGCAGTCCAGTACCTAATTTGTGGATGTAGATAGCTGCATTACTGATGGAAGTGTAACTGAAATAAAATTGTTATTGAGCGCAAGGGCAATCCACAAGAGTACTAATTTTGCTAACCAAAATTAGTACCGTTTTGGAAGAATGGTAGTAATTATTTCTTTGGCCTTTTCTTTAACCAGCACTCCATCATGAAAAACTTGCAATGTAAATTTCAGGTTGACTTTCTGGCTGTTCTTCTGGATGACATCCTTTTGGAGCCTGGTGACTTCACATCTGAAGCCGCAGCTTCCCATCACCAGAACACCCCAAAAGAGGGTATACTTGATTACCTCGCAGGTTACATCACCAAAAAATTCTCAACACTCAGCTGCTCGAGTTGCGTAGAAACACTGAAAGCTGCCCAACAGAACCCTTCTGGACTGATACTTGTAAGGTCAAAGGGATATCTGCAAGTTCCCTCAAACCAGCTAATCTCCCTGCTCAAAATTGTGGAAGACCACATCGAATCATTTACAGTGGACAGAATTGCTTGCGGTAACGTGTACATGAACATTGTTGAGAAGGTTCTGCTTGACAGGCGTACTGCCTCAGCTGCTGTTGGGTGTACATCTCACTTTGTGAGTACGACAGCAGAAGTCGTTCATTTCTTTCTGAGGACACGCTTGCATTTTTTCACTAGAGAAAAGAATAAGCAGATGCGGGCAACTGGGCGTGCCATATGTCCAGCAGGTGGTGGAATAAAGCTGGCGTCGTAAATGCAACACTGAAAGAAGCCACATCACAATCGCCGACTGAATTGCATTTTCTGCCAATGAAGACCTTTTTCATTGACTTCCAGTTAACCTTGTCCTGTGCCTGCTGGGGCCCACACTATGGCAGTCTAGATAATAAGTCCATCTCTTCATCTGACTGAAGCACTCTGCTAAGATTTTATTGTTATCTACTCTGTTGTAAGACACGGGTTGTCTGCTCTCTCTATTACATGTTCATTTGCTCCTCTTGACTTATCCTTGATTCCACTGTTTGTGACTGCTGTGTGTGTGATCTTCATTTTTGCTGTGTGCATCATCATCCCCTATGTTCTTTGGCAAACGCACAAGAGTATGTAGAAATTTGCCCATGCCTTGCTGCCGATGCAAGCTGTTGTATCTGTTTATTGTTCACCACAGCTCGATGTACAGGTATCGCACATGCACCTGTATGCATAAGCGCTGAGTACTTTGTCCAATGCTGCTTGGGCCACTAAAAGGCGGCTGGCAGTATTGTAAAATAAACATCAGGTTGTGTTTGTTTTTCAGTTCATGCAGCTCCTTGTTTTGTCTTGTAATTACCACTATCATTTTAATTTCCACTGCTATTTTAAATGTTCCTAATCTACTAATTGAAATGTTCTTAATCTTATCCTAACACTTGTTAGCCTCCAAGTTTCCATGTCATAAGTTGGTGCTAGCACCAACTGTCCTCTTCCTTTTGGGGAAGGAGTTCAAATGGAGACTACCGGCTAATCATCCTGCAGCTCATTCTTGTTTGGCTAGTTTTATTGTCATGGTCAGGTATCCCTGTCACTATATTGACCTCAATAAAAGCATTGCCAGTAGTGTCCTTCAATGCTCTGGCATCGTGAATCTTTTTTCTATGCCAGTACATTGAACATTACTCTCACCTCTATATTAATTGTACTACTATTTTTTTATTTAATTTCATCTTTTATAATATTTACACTGTTACTCAAGACATTCTATTTTTTCTCTGCCTGCATACACGAGCCGAGTCACCTGGCAGCTTTGATGATTGCTTTATTGTGCTTTGTACTTACGTGGTCTACAACAAGGCTATCGCTTCCCTGCATTGCCACGTCCTGTTGCAATAGTTACTACATCTCACTGATTTATTGCTACATATGTGTGCTTTCGCTCTCTGTGAAGCTCATGTCTTCAATATTTTATCGTGTAGTTAGCAAAAATTTTGTTCTACTCTATGCAGGAATATGCATCATTGATGTTCAAAAAGTACTTTCTGAAAAGTATTTGTGCGCTGTTTGCTGTAAACGTTGAAGAATGCTTGATGACAGCTGTGTAATCATATTTTCCTCTCTTTACATATTAAACATGGCTGTCTGTTAACACCGACTTGCTATTGCTTTTTCATTAGTCATTCATATTCAGTTTTCTTATGCCTACTGTGTATAGGTCCATATTTTTGCAGATTGGATGCGATGGTGCAAAAATATTTAGATAACTTTTGTAATTCTTTATAGCTTTATGATGATGTGAGCATTATAAATAAAATTTAGTTTGTGAATTGCATTATAAGGAGCATTAAAAATAGGCTGGGTCAATGGTAAATTGGCACCTAGGAATTTGCAAACTAATTAGGCCAATGCGCCTACTGTGGCAATCACATAGAATTTTGGGGTGGGAGAACTAACAACAGTTCCTCTTAGCATCGAAGAAAAATTAAATTCGGACACACAGACCAGAGATATGGCTCACAACTGATGAGCCGCTGACCGTATGCATGAGGTGTATGGCAGTTAGTAACACAGATGCCTGCTAATAACAATGCAGTTACAGCAGCTTAAAAAGGAGCCTAAGTTACAGAAGATGGGGCACGAATGAATACACAACTGAACAAATGCAGACGAGTTAAATGTAAGTTTGGGGTATGAGACATCAGAGTAATAACAGAGACCTTCATGGTAATAACTACAGAACTAGTGACAACAATAAGGACTTAGAAGGCGTTAGCTCGCAAAACAATTGAAAGAGAGGTATGTAAGGAAAAAAACAGAGGTCAATATAGAGGGGAAGCGGGTGCTTAGCTGCTGGGATGGCGATCTCCTATTCGAAGGAGGGTAGGGCTGCAGGTAGGTCCAGAAAGGTGAAATTTTGGGCGAGTTGCTAAGTGTTCATCATTTTTGCGCACAGCGAAACAAGAACGGGACAAGAGACGAAAGACTACCACAGACGAGCGCTTGTCTGTGGTAGTCTTTCGTCCCGTGTCCCGTTCTCGCTGCGCTGGGAGCAAAAAAAAATGTCTGCAGGTAGGTCGTTGCGGGGCTGATTCAGTGTCGAGGACGTTAAACCAGAGCCTGGCGTTGGCTCCTCGCGGGGGGGGGTTTGGTATAACGAGGATTAACATGGTAGGTTCTGATCGGTGTCGCGATCGCGAGCCGATCACATGCTTGCCTGATGCACGCTCCCGTCCGCACGCGTCGAGTAGCCCGAACGCTCTGTCCGGCCGTGCGCTTCTACTGCCGGCTACATATACGCGTCTTGAAAGCGGGATTCACGCTTGAGCTGTCAGACCACAGTTAGGAGGTGTTGAATGAGGACTACGGTCATGTTTCAGGTCGTATTTCGCTAACTGCAAGCTAGCGGTTACGCGTTTCAAGATTTGAGATCGAAAACAACGATGCGAAAGCAGCAGACAAGCAACTGTCCTCGTAGCGCGTATCGCCTCCTTCTGGCAACATCGTCAGCGTTATATCTCGTCTACAAGGCGTTAGTGCGCCGCATCACGTTCAAAAATGTATAAGGGGCCGTTCAGAATAAACAAGAAGCTGCGCAGTTGTACACAAATCGTCTGCTTCAGAGAAGTATCTGTACGTCGTTGCGTCATTTCCTTCCCTGCGCCTTTCTGATGGAAGGTCGTCATATTGTTGTTAGACTAGATTGGAAGGAAAACTAAACCGACTGTCGCTGAAATTTTCGACTAATTGGGTGCAAATACCTCCCGTGATGTAAAGCCGGCTGGACCGGGCAGGCGGCTCCGCGGCGGCTCGGTGCCCTTCAGTGCCCAACGGCGCCTCTAGCGGCCAGTGCTGACCCTATATGAAACTGAGGCGGAAGTTTCGTGACCAGAAAAAAAGCATTGAAGGACTCTGGTACAGTTCAGGACATTGTCTACCCAAGTGGAAACCAGACGTGCAGAAGGGAGGCTGCACGTTTTCTTTTAACATTTCTGCAGGACACTGATCTTGTGTCTAAATGGTGGCAGCAGGAACAGACTATGGTCTACTGTGGTTGAATGTGTGCATAGATGGTGTCTTCTGGAGTGGACTATGTTATACTGTGAATGAATGTGTGCATGGATGGTGGCACTGCAATGGACAATGTTCTATTGTAACTGAATATGTACATAGATGGTGACTTTGGAGTGGACTATGTTCTGCTCTGAGCTAATGTGTGTATATAAGGTGACTGCGGAAGTGAAATACACAGTATAATAAGTGACTGTGCGCATAGCTGGGCACATCCTACAGGTTATTGGTCATTATTAACATATAGGTGACGCTACGGTGGAGCAACTGCCGGCAGAATAAGCAAGGCTTATCCCACCTGTAGCATACAACTCAACTCAACAGCAAGGCGACAGCATTCATTGGTACGTCGATTGCCTAACGCGCAATTACCCACTTCAGGTTAGTGTAAGCACCACAGAGGTGGCTAACACGGTAGGCTACTGGTGTCTTCTCGGAGCCGTTAGCCGTGGTATGTGGCGGGTATCTACTGGCTGCCGGCGGTATTGCGACCCAGGTCGGTCTTTGTGTTGTGAGAGTTCGGACTCTCCTTCCTTGCTCCGCGGAGGAGCGGAGTGAGGGGGAAAGAAGTGGGGCGCGCCTATCAGTGGCGCACGATGCGTCCGGTTCGTGTGCGGTGCATCATGCACGTGGTGTGGGGCACTCCACCTGCCGGACGATGCAATCGGGAAGGTGCTGGTAGTGCCCTTCTCAACCTCTGGGACGGGGCTGCGTATGCGGACGGGCAGAGGATGCGGGGTAACCACTCCACCTCTGTGACGTTTACAGAAGGCAGTGGCGCTGTCAACACTGTGGAGACAATTGGAATCTACTGTTGTCCTCTCTACTCTGCGAAGAGTGGCCTCCTCTCAGATTTCTCAGCGCACGATCTCTCACTGACGGCTGCTCGCGGACGGACTGCGAGGGAAAGAGTGTAAATCGCGGACGGACTGCGAGTGAGTGGTGGATGGTTCGACGCATGCCGTTGTATTTTTTTTTTCTTGGTAGCCAAGGTCATCTTGCTGTTCAGCGAGACGAAATTAGCTGCCTCTTTGCATATCAATTTCGAGGATGAAAAGCAGTACCATCCCTGGTCACTTCCATTAGAGGAGAAAGACCTCTCTAATGAATTGGCAATAATTAATCCGCGCCAGTCGTTGTCATGCCGTCCCAGGAGTTCCTTTCGTCATCTGAGCAACTCCCTCCCGTCCGCGGATACACTTCTCTTCGCTCCCCATGCACTGCGGCATTTGGCCTCAAATGTTCACAACCATTTCTCGGCGCTGAATCCTGATGTAAACGTGGAACTTTGGTACCGCCTTGGTTGGAATAGTTGTGAAGCGGGATTGTGTAACCGGCGCTTGACGACACGTTCACTGCTCGCCTAGATGAAGTCTCCCTTTTAGCAGCATAACCTGGCCGCTAATCATCTTCTTGTCCGCTGTCTGAGCGCGTGAATAGAGTTATACGTGCCCGTGCCTAAGCCTCGACCGCCCCGCTATGTTCCTTCACACGCACAAAAAAGTAGTAGTAGTAGTAGTAGTAGTAAGTGTTTAATGTAAAATAAAAACTAAAAGGAAGGTAAAAGATTTTTGCTAACCCCGGCATCTGTCATCACTATGGCGGCGGCACCTGAGCTGGGACGCCGGAAATAAAGGAGAGCAGTCAGTTTGAAGAAGCGAAATGAAAGGGGTGAGGGGACAGTAAGAAAGGATAGGGGGAGAGGTGGTAAATATACTATGTTTCAGTCCACTTTCATAGCGGCTCTGGCTGTGAACTTTAAGCAGGGCGGTTTTTTTTTTTAACTCAATAGCATAAGGAGGGCCATGAAGGCGAAAACTGTCTGGCGTCGGCGTCGATGTGAATCCTCCACCACTCCACCTCCTAATATTATATTTTTGTATATTACCTCCCCCTTCTATCCTTTCTTCCTAGGCTCTTTTATTTTTATTCTTCTTTATGCATCACCATAATTTATGTCCCCTCACCTCTTTCATTTCATTTCTCCATTCTGCCTGCTATCCTTTATTTCCGCTGCCACAGCTCATCTGCTTCCGTAGCAATGGCAGATGACGGGGCTAGCAAAAATCTTGCCCTTCCTCTTTATTGTTATTTTATTAAACCACTACTGCTACTACTTCATTTGCGGCAGGTCGATAGAAGAAAATTCCTATCCTCTCCACATGTAGGGAAGACGAGGGAGAGGGCGGACAAAGAATATTACTCACCAAAAATGAATATGACTAAGAATGACTCACGGAAAATGAATATAATCAGCGACTGCGAAGATAAATGTGATAAGAATAGCAGCAAAAGCGGAGTAGAGTCCCGAATGGAATACAATGTGAACTTGAATTGATTGGTGAGAGGAGGAAATGGAATCAGAAAACAACAGAATCACGATTGGAATAAATTGGCGAGTGTATGAAAAATGCTATCGCATGTCCACCGCCTCAGTCCAATTGCTCTCCTCTTTGTTTTCCTTCTCATAGCACAAATTTCCCTTAAAAGTTGAAGGAAAGTGCAATGGCTGGATTCGTTGCAGAATATCAAAAGGGCTCGATGCTCAGGCCAGCGTGTGTCTGGCTGGCGGACGTCTTGGGTGGCAGCCTTGGCTTCGGGGCAAGTCCCCGAAATGTGATTCAGCGTTCCCTCCATGGCGAGAGAGACGCGGAGGGACATTTTAGTGCAGGGATACGCGATCTGGATGTCCAGGACGCCCTGGCCGCAGGAGTCAGCGCAGTGCACACTCGGAAGATTTAGAATAAGGCAACCCTAAAACCCCTTGATAATAGGAAAGTATCGACACTCTCCTCCTCGCCGCGCTTTCCTCCTCGATTCTTCTCGCGCGGCGAGTGCGAGCTCTGCGCACGACACGCTTTTTCTCCTTGGCGCTCGCCGGTCGGCCGCAGCAGTGAGTGAAGCGCGTGTTTTTGGGCCAGGTCTGCTCTCCAGGAGTGCGCAAAATATTTGAGAAATTGCGAGAAAAGCATTCAGAATGCCCAAAGTAACGTTCATGAAGAGATCGGTTTCTTCTTAGAACTGTTTGAATGGGGAATACTGATGTAAACAAAGCTTTCAGGCGAGTTCTGCACTGCAGACGCTTTTTAAGTCACATGATAAGGTGTTTTACTTTGTGCACCTGATCTAGTACTGCCTCTGACTTTGTCCGTGTTTGTTTTTTTAGGGTGTGAACTCTGTCACCGCGGTAAAATTTCGGAAAACGACCCAGGCTGGTGTTTTGAACTTCAAGATCAGAGGTCAAAGTGGGACATGGTCTATTTCGCTACTGCCAAGCTATCTGTCTAAGCATAGTATATGTCACGTGATCAATCGTTAGTTTGGATAATTGGTTAATTATACACTTATTTTGACCAATTACCAAGCCAAATTAATTGATACTTAGTAAAGTACAATTAAAACCCAAATTTGCGCTGCAGCATAGAGTCATATATCGTTGGAAACCTTAGGCCAAGTGTAGTGGCACTGTGCTGGTTAGCGATCCGCATTAATCTGAGTTAATTAGTTAATTTTGTACTAAACCAAACTTTAAGCTATACGATCAAGTCATATACCGTTGAAAAGCTTAAAATGAATGCAAATGCTCTGAATCAGTTAGCGATCCCTATTAATTAGCGTTACTTAGCTATATGCAATCAAAACTACCCTTGGCATTATAGCATCGAGTCATATACCTTTCGAAAGCTTAGGTGGAATGCAAATGAGCTGCGCAAGGTATCGACCCGAATAAATTAGTGATAATTATTTAAATGCAGTTAAATCCACACTTTCCACTATAGATGGAAAACTAAGGGCAAGTGTAAACGCATTATGCTAGCTAGCCAAACTTAAATATAAACTTCACAACAACACAGCTAAAACACTAACTAGGTTTAACATGAACTGCTTCGAAATGTTTCTTTGCTTGTGCATACTTGCGTGCAGCAGGTCTTATTTAGCGTGCACCCGCTTACAATAAATGAGTCATGAGTGCATCTTCCATCCATATGTTTGTCTCATCAGTGTGAAAGTGGTTTTTTCACTCTAGTCTGTTCACTGAATAAAACAGTTGCGCACTTTCAATGCGCTCAAGGAGCGCGGACAACCATTCATCGACCGCAATTCATCGAAAATTATTAGGAACTAGTGTCAAGGAAGCTCAAGAATATACCTATGAGAGAATGCACTCTATATCCATGGGCAAGATAAACGCCTCTCGATAATGTAATATTATACTTGACGCCGAAATTTCGTTCCAGTATGTAGTAGGGGATATAAAGCTGGTATTTTGATTAGGCATCACAAAAAATGTATCATTAAAGAAAATGAGAGCGTGGTCAGCAGGATGATTTAATTTCGCGCACGCACAAGAACGTCGATTGACAAGATAAACGTAACAGACGGGAGTATTACATAAAATTCAGCATCTACTCTAGTACAGAAATGTGCTATGCAGTATTGATGACAGTTGAGAAAAAACATGCTCATGGAAATACAACAGTGGTGTATGTCATAGCTCAAATCAACATCACTTTGTACATGTATACAGCAATTTCATGCAACTGAAAGTTGACGGACAATGGGATCTTACGCTAAAAGTTTGTCGGTTAAAAACTGCGGAATTGTTATTACAAAGGCGACGCTGCAGGAGCGAGAACTAGCACGTTTTTAGTTCAGACGCTATTTGCAGAGAAGATGCAATGCGCGGATGCTTTGGTGATTCGTTGCGTTCTGGCCTCGCTTGCAAAATAACCTAAAAACGAAGCAGCAAACAACCCTCGAAGGATGCCTTCCAACCAACGGCGTCAACCATTTGTTATGACGTCGTGGTTAATCCCCTAACGTGACATCGCATGTGGCTGGTAGGTTTCTGTGTGAAATAAGATTAACCGCGCCGCCATGGTGATTGGTCGATGTCATTTGCCGAAGGGTCTCCTTCTGGTTTCTTTTTTGAGCTCTATCTGACTGTAGCAGATAAAACGCGCAAGTGATACTTAGAAAATAGCAGTATATCTGCAGTGAATATTGGTAACCTTGGCTTCATACACCACGCAAAAGTCCGCCTTAACCAATATCAATGGGTAGCGACTTTGGCGTTTGACTTTTACGCCCTCTCCTAAGGCTCAGGTTACGTACAAAACTTTACAGATGCAGTTGCACCCCATTTACGTCTTGCGCAACTGCTTACTGCCACCTCACCAGATGGTTGACACTGCGGCACGCATGCCAATACTCTTGCTGGCGCATCTCGCACTTTCAGCCGCAGAAAATCTTTTTGACGCTTCAGTTTTCACAAGAATCTGCATTCGCAGATTGCAGAATATCTGAAGAATATTAGGAATCACGTTGTGGCGCATTATTGTAATTGGGGATTTTAACATTAACTTTATGGAAGATATTCCTTCAAAGATCACATTAAGTGAAATATTCCTTTCTAATGGTTGCGAGAATACTATTGATTTACCCACGCGCATATCAAATTACTCCGAAACACTAATTGATCTATGTTTTACAAGTATTCCGGCAAACAGAACTACATCAGGTGTTTTTTCATCAGGGATCAGCGATCATCTGCCCATCTTTTCACTTGTTTCAGAGAAAAAGAATCCTGACGGTCTTTTTCGCGTGCGGAGAATTTATGATGATAATAATATTACCCGATTTTGTAACTTGATGTCGTCTACTAATTGGATCGAAGTATATCATGAAACAGACCCTACACAAGCGTATGAAGTATTTATTGAAAAACTGCTAAAACTTTACGATGCAGCCTTCCCCATTATGACTATAAAAAAGCATAGAAAGGCAAGGAAAGAATGGATAACAAGTGCTCTCCTGAAACGGATTGATGAAAAGAATGAAATGTTTTCTCGTTTTCTAAGAACTAGAAACCCGGAGGATTTAATTGAGTTTAAGAAGTTCCGAAACAGACTAAATATGGATTTAAAGAAGGCGAAGTCTTTATTTTATAAAAACAAGTTTTCGACAGTCTCGCACAACCCTAAATTGATCTGGTAAGGTATCAATGCAGTCATAGGGAATAAGAAAAAGGATCTTCCCTGCGAACTACGAATTAATGGAGTCAATTACACGGGAGTTTCACTTGCCAATAAACTTAACGATCATTTCATAGTAGCTGGAGCTCATCACGGGGCTGCTCATTCTTGTGCAACTAGAACAGTAGAGTCATACATGCTTTCCAGAAGTAATGCTTCCATATTTCTGTCGCCCACTTCAATAGATGAAGTCGAATCCATCATAAATTCTCTTAGGAACACGTGTTCACCTGGTGATGACGAAATAGCCGTTTTTCCGATTAAATGTGTTGTTCGAAATATCGCTGGCCCTCTCGCACATATCTGTAATAGAATGCTGCTCACAGGAGTCTTTCCTGAAAAAGTCAAAGTTGGGCGTGTTACAGTGCTCTTCAAAGGGGGAAAGAAAAATGACCCGAATAATTATCGTCCCATTTCAGTGCTACCACTGTTTTCAAAAGTTGCTGAGCGTATACTTTTCAAGCGAGTTTATAGCTTCCTCCAAGCTAAAAACTTAATTTGCGCAGAGCAGTATGGCCTTCAGCAAGGTAAATCAACCCAAACAGCACTATTAGACATAAAGAACTGTTTAATTCAGAATTTTGAAAATAGACTTTACACTGTTGGAATATTTCTTGATTTTTGTAAGGCTTTTGATTCGGTTAAGCATTCAATATTACTTAAAAAAATAGAGATATACGGAATTCGTGGAATTGCCAATGAACTATTTGAGAGTTATTTATATTCACGGAGGCAATACACGAAAATACACGATATAAAATCTGAATTAAACTATTTGAGAGTTATTTATATTCACGGAGGCAATACACGAAAATACACGATATAAAATCTGAATTTGGTTTAGTAAACTTTGGCGTGCCCCAAGGTTCTATTCTAGGGCCCCTTTTGTTCATTGTGTACATCAATGACATTGTTAATATTCCTTTAACTACTAATATTGTGTTGTATGCCGATGACACAAACGTGTTCTTTTCAGGCACTAACCTACAAACACTTGAGCAGCATTAAAATGTCTGGCTGAAAGAGTTAATGATCTCGCTCTGTTAATCAACTTGTTGAATGTTAACAAAACGAAATTCATGTTTTTCCACCCAAAAAATAAGCCAGTAGATCACCACATCTCACTTCACTTTAATAACCTAAGAATTGAAGAAGTGCATAGCATTCGGTTTATTGGTGTGTATTTCCGCAGTGATCTAGGGTGGAGTGATCACGTGAACAACATCCGATTGAAAAGGCGAGATCGTTATGTGTGATTTACCGATTAAGACACCTTTTACCAATGCAGGTTAGAAAACAATTATATTTTGCTTTGGTGCACTCTCATCTAGTATATTGCAATCTAGTATGGGGTACCTGCAATAAAACTGATTCACATAAATTATTTGCCCTCCTGAAAAGAGCCTTACGTGCCTTATGTTTAAATCCAACTGATGAAACATACCTCTTCAAAACTTTTCATGTACGCAGTTTCCTTGACTGTTACAACTTTAGCTTAGCGATTTACATGCTTTATAAAATTAAGGAGGATTTCACTTCTTTCCAGAATATGTACTTTTCTAGAAACATTAAATATGAATTGCGCGTGGTTTCCCTATCTGCTACAAGATCCAGAACGAATTATGGAACACAAAGTGTAACTAACCAAATTGCAGCCTTATGTAATGCGCACCCATCTTTAGTGACAATGGCTCAAGAAGCTACGAGCTCTATTGCCTTTAAGAAAAAATTGAAGTTGCTCTTTCCTGTTTTGTAATTTTGCGATTACTTGAGTCTAGTTGGTACTGATTCTTTTTTTTGTTGTCTGTATATTTATACTCCAGTGCCTGTTATCAAATTTTCTAATTATTTTCGTTTTTTTTAGTTATTATCTGTGTTGCATTTATGATTAGAAAGTTCGGGCGTAACGATGTCATGTTTTTGCTTTTTTAACATTATAGTAATGTCTTTCTCTCTTGTCTCGTGATCAGGTTTGATACCCTTAAGTGTGCTGTTCTTTTCTTGAAAATGATTGTTTTTTTGTAAACATGATTTGCCGTCTAGTCACCAGTGTCCAGATGTGTAAGCCGGGGTGTAGGCCTCGTCAGGAGGCACGCTCTGTCTGCCTCCTTTTGCCTCTCCCCGGGGGCATATTGTAATATGGCCGAATAAACTTTCAAACTTTCAAACTTTCAAACAAGAAGGAAAGCATGTTTGCCCTGAAATGTTTCGAGTAACGCTTTGCTGCACCTCGGCCACATTTACAGAATTATGTATCAGCGCTTCTTTATTGTTGCGGAAGAAGTTTTCAGCAACTTTGATGACCTCAATCACGCCTTGAGACGGAGTAGTCAGAGACTGACGGTGCTCAGAAAAATTTTTGAATTCTATCAACATTGAAGGTATGCCATTATCAACCAGTGAATTATGACAATATTCACACTGTATCCGCTTTGTCAGCCTGGAGACAACGTAACCCGCGAGGTAGGCAATCGATTCCTATACTTCAGAACTTAAATCTACAATGTCTTCTGGGGCTTGAATGTTGCTTGTCGTGATTTTTGCCTCACTTGTGTCCCGCAAACTCATCAACAAATAGCCCTCCTCTTCAGCAGAATAGCTACCATGCTTGCTGGGCTTGAGGAATTGCGCTTGAGTTGCGCTCCTCAAGCTGCATTTAAATTCATACAGTCGCGGGACAGGATTTTTCGCACGCAGGGTGGAAAACAAATTTTCGAGACCATCTTGGCTTACTCTGCTTAGGAAGACGTACTGAAAGTTGTATTTGCTGAGAAGAACATCTTGGACTTCCAGAGATGTTCTTGTGGCTAAAATGATGCCTGTTTGTACAGGCTTCCAAACCGCTTTGTTTTGGTTGCCAATAACAATTTTAGGGAAAATTTCGGCTGCCGCATGCAAAAATGCTACACTGTCATGATAAGCACCCTCAACCGCATGGCTGAAAGCGAGGTTTGTCGTTCGTGAGGTCATCAGGCGAAACCACCTAAATATTGTTCCTATGAACCACACGGTAGTACGCACATTTCTGGGAATTTTTGTCTTTTCCTCAAGCAGACGCAAACCAGAAGCCGTGTCGTTATGAAAAAGAGAAAAAGCCGGGCCTACTTTCATTTTATCATAATGATTCGGGTCAAGAACAGACGCCTTCAAGTGCGGCGCGAGCTTGATGTCATCCTTTTCGTCATGCCTCACTAGGGCCTTTATAAACTCGACGTTCACTCAGTTTGTCGGAAAATCGTGTTTCTTCACAATTTCGTCGGGAAGGTAAATGAGCTGGCCTTTTGTCAAATGATTTCTTAGATTTTTCAACACCTGTGGTACGTCAGCCATAAACCAAAGCTTTCTCTATGGATCACAGGGGTGAGGGCAACTGGTTCGCGGCCTGCTGTGCTTTCCTACGGTGATTCCAAAGAACTTCCAAAGTGCCTGATTCGCAGTGCCCATGTCAGAAACAACAACATGAATATTATTCCGATGGACTCGCAGGCGGTAATTAGGTTAACTACATGAGCTTTAAAGCTGGCAGTATGGATAGAGTTGCCGGTTAGTTGATATCCGATGGTTTGCTTCCATCTGGTGGAAAGACATCATCATCACATCATCATCAGCCTTACTACACCCACTGCAGGGCAAAGGCCTCTCCCATGTCTCTCCAATTAACCCTATCCTTTGCCAGTTGCATCCACCCTTTGCCTGCAAACTTCTTAATCTCATCCGCCCACCTAACTTTCTGCCGCCCCCTGCTACGCTTACTTTCTCTTGGAATCCACTCCGTTACCCTTAAGGACCAGCGGTTACCTTGCCTTCGCATTACATGCCCTGCCCAAGCCCATTTCTTTATCTTGATTTCGATTAGGATGTCATTAACCCGTGTTTGTTCCCTCACCCACTCTGCCCGCTTCCGATCTCTTAACGTTACACCTATCATTTTTCTTTCCATGGCTCGCTGCGTTGTCCTTAACTTAAGCTGAACTCTTTTCGTTAGCCTCCAGGTTTCTGCCCCGTAGGTGAGTACCGGTAAGATTATGCTGTTGTACACTTTCCTCTTGAGGGAAATTGGTAAACTGCCACTCATGATCTGCAAGAATTTGCCATATGCGCTCCACCCCATTCTTATCCTTCTAGTTATCTCCCTCTCATAATCCGGATCAGCTGTCACTACCTGCCCTAAGTAGACGTATTCCGTCACTATTTCTAGGCTCTCGCTGCCAATTGTAAACTGTTGTTCCCTTGCTAGGCTGTTGAACATTACCTTGGTTTTCTGCATGTTAATTTTTAGACCCATCGATCTGCTCTGCCTGTCTAACTCATTGATCATGATTTGCAGTTCACCTCCTGAGTGACTCAGCAAGGCAATGTCATCAGCAAATCGCAGATTATTTAGGTATTCTCCATTTATTCTTATTCCCAACTGTTCCCAATTCAGGCCTCGAAATACCTCCTGTAAACATGCGGTGAACAGCATTGGCGAGATCGTGTCTCCTTGCCTGACGCCCTTCCTTATTGGAATTTTATTGCTGACTTTATGGAGGACTATAGTAGCTGTGCAGTTGCTATATATATCTTCCAGTATTTGGACATAAAGCTCTTCTACCCCCTGATTACGCAATGCCTGTATGACTGCTGAGGTTTCCACTGAGTCGAATGCTTTCTCGTAATCAATGAAAGCTATATATAGAGGTTGGTTATATTCTGCGCATTTCTCTATCACCTGACTGATAGTGTGAATATGATCTATTGTGGAATATCCTTTACGAAAGCCTGCCTGATCATTTGGTTGATTAAAGTCTAACGTTGCCCTGACTCTATTAGCGATTACCTTAGTAAATACTTTGTAGGCAACGGATAGTAAGCTAATCGGCCTGTAATTTTTCAAGTCCTTGGCGTCTCCCTTCTTATGAATTAAGATAATGTTTGCATTCTTCCAAGCTTCTGGTATAGTCGAGGTCATAAGGCATTTCGTATACAGGGTGGCTAGTTTTTCAAGCACGATGTCCCCTCCATCCTTCAACAGATCTGCTGTTACCTGATCTTCCCCAGCTGCTTTTCCCCTTTTCATTGCTTCTAAGGCTTTCTTTACTTCATCTTTCGTTACTGGCGGGATGACGCATTGCTGTGCACTGCTGTCTTTCTCATTAGCGCTCTGATTACATTGGCTACTGTACAGGTCTGTGTAGAACTCTTCGGCTACGTTAACTATCTTATCCATATTGTTAATGACATTGCCCTGCTTGTCTCTTAATGCATACACCTGGTTTTTACCTATGCCTAGTTTTTCTCTTCACTGTTTTTAGGCTACCTCCGTTCTTTATAGCATGCTCGATTCTCTCCATATTAAACTTCCTTATGTCGGCTACCTTGCGCTTATTTATTAACTTTGATATCTCCGTTAGGTCTATTCTATCGGTAGGGTCAGATGCCCTCATGTTTTGGCGCTTCTTAATCAGATCTTTCGTCACCTGAGATAGCTTCCCGGTATCCTTTCGAACTGTCCTACCGCCTACTTCTACTGCGCACTCCGTAATTATTGATGTCAGATTATCGTGCATTGAATGAACATCAAGATCACCTTCCTCAGTTAAAGCCGAATATCGGTTTTGCAGCGCTATCCTAAACTCCTGTGCTTTCCCTCTTACGGCTAACTCGTTAATGGTCTGCCTCTTCACTAGCTTCTTCCGTTCCCTCTTCAAGTCTAAGCTAATTCTAGACCTTATCATTCTGTGGTCGCTACAACGCACCTTTCCGAGGACGGCCACATCCTGAATGATGCCAGGTTTAGCGCATAGTATGAAGTCGATTTCATTTTTAATCTCACCATTGGGGCTCTTCCAGGTCCAATTCCTGTTTTCTCGTTTGCGGAAGAAGGTATTCATGATCCGTAAATTATTTCTATCCGCGAATTCGACTAATAACTCTCCCCTGCTATTTCTAGAGCCTATCCCATAGTCACCTACCGCGTGGTCGTCAGCATGCTTCTTGCCCACCTTCGCATTGAAGTCGTACATCAGTACAGTGTACTGCGATTTTACTTTATTCATTGCCGATTCTACGTCCTCATAGAAACTTTCAACGGTCTGGTCATCATGGCTGGATGTGGGTGCGTAGGCCTGCACCACTTTCAGCTTGTACCTCCTATTCAGCCTAAGTGCTATAGCTGCTACCCTCTCGTTAATACTGTAGAACTCCTCTACGTTGCCAGCTATATCCTTATTAATGAGGAATCCCACACCTAGTTCTCGTCTATCCTCTAACCCGCGATAGCACAGTATGTGTCCGTCCTTTAGTACTGTATACGCCTCACCTGTCCTCCTAACTTCGCTAAGCCCTATCACATCCCATTTAATTCCCGCTAGTTCCTCAAACAGCACTGCTAGGCTAGCCTCACTAGCTAAAGTTCTAGCGTTAAACGTTGCCAGGTTCAGATTCCAATGGCGGCCTGTCCGGAGCCAGAGATTCTTAGCACCCTCCGCTGCGTCACAGGTCTGACCGCCGCCGTGGTCAGTTGCTCTGCAGCCGCTGGGGACTGAGGGCCGAGGGTTAATTGGTTTGATCATAGAAGGTTGTGGCCAAGTACTACACCAGGGTGGCCAAATCCTGCTCTCGGTGAGAGAGTGCGTTGTCGGTTCTGGTCACCGAGATCAGGCCGCACTCCAGGCCTGGTTATGCAATTCCATCGACACGCGGATTTTTTTTTTTTAACCCGGTGGAGAATTGCGCGGCACCAGGATTTGAACCCCGGTCCTCTTGCACGCGAGGCGGATGTTCTACCTCTACGCCATCGCTGCAAAGACCTCCCAACATAAATACCAAAGCGTGTGTGGCTAAGCAGTCACCAGGAAGCGAACCATCGGACAAAGGCAGTGTGGGTGCGCCCAAAACTTCACAGCATGAATGATCATATACGAGACCCGACGTGATCTGCATCTCGTCTACCATCAAAATGGTGTGGCGTTCCTCCGGCTTCATGAGATTCATCTGTAGAATGCAAATCGATGTTAGGAGTGAGTGAAAGTAAGCTCGCGATAGTCTTAATGTGTTAAGTAAACATACAGATTTAAGGCGCGCACGAAACACCACTAAAAAAAAAAGCAGAAACGCAGCCAAACATATAGGTATAACTGTTCAGCATATTAGTTTCGTAACAATGAAAAGAAAGGTAAAACCGTCAAAATCAACTACGCAAAGCGACCTGATACTAGAAAATTAAGCTCACAGTATAACAGGCTTGGCATATGGTAACTATTTACCTTGATCTTGAGGGGTTCCAAAATATCAGTAAGAAGTCCGGGTCAAAACTTTGCATGTTCAATGTGCCTTTGCAGGGTTCGTTCTGAGGGCAAAGGGTAATCATATTCCCTTAGGACACTGTAGCCCCGCGTTCCACATGCCAGCCGCAACCTCAGTGACTTCACAAGTGTGTCAGCTTCCAACCGCGATCCCTGATTTGACAGCCGTTCCAGTGACGACATCTGATCACCATTGAAAAGTTGTTTGAGCTTTTCCTTCAGCTGTTCCTTTTGCGCCTCGCTCTTCAAGTATCTTTTTCTTGGAGCTTGTAATTTCCTATTTGTGTACTCTTGATTGCGCTCCAATTCTGCTATTCGTTCCAAGAGTGCCTGGTGCGATGCTGAAAAAAAAGTTAGTATCTGCAATGCACGTGTAGTTCAAGCGTACACTGAAGAACGAGAAACATCGCGTGCGAATTTGCAAACAGACGCGGAAAGCCCCGCTTTTGTGACTAAGTATGAAAGAAAGGTCTGGTGGCAGCAGAAACTGCGTTAGAGAGCATTGTATCGTTGGCTGCCGCAACATAATGCATAAAAGGGGCCATTTACCATTGGGCTAAACCGCTTCGGGGAAAGGAATAGGTTCGTCACGGCAGACCTGAGATGGTGCTGATAGAGGAATTAAATAATTGTATGAGTACGCGGCCACTCACTGAGTTCGTGTGTGCTTAAAGAGACAGCAGCTTACAGGAAGGTACACTGGGAGAAGTGGTGGGCCCTATTGTCGACGCACTGCAACGCTGGGGCAAGCATGCGGTGGCCTCCTCCGCTGTGTAAAAGACCGCAGTGTCAAAAATTCAACAACGAAATTAATAAAATGTATAATTTACCATTGATGAAAGCTGGTTCGTGGCTTGCACCAGGTTCCCCACGGCAGTCTTTAGATGGTGCTGATGGAGAAATTAAACAGCTGCATGAGCTTAAGGAGACAGCAGCTTACAGCAAGGTCCACTAGGAGAAGTGGCGGGCCCTATTGCCGGCGCACTGCAGTGATGGGTCAAGCATGCGGTGGCCTCCTCCGCTGTGTAAAAGACCGCAGTGTCAAAAATTCAACAACGAAATTAATAAAATGTATAATTTACCATTGATGAAAGCTGGTTCGTGGCTCGCACCAGGTTCCCCACGGCAGTCTTTAGATGGTGCTGATGGAGAAATTAAACAGCTGCATGAGCTTAAGGAGACAGCAGCTTACAGCAAGGTCCACTAGGAGAAGTGGCGGGCCCTATTGCCGGCGCACTGCAGTGATGGGGCAAGCATGCGGTGGCCTCCTCCGCTGTGTAAAAGACCGCAGTGTCAAAAATTCAACAACGAAATAAATAAAATGTATAATTTACCATTGATGAAAGCTGGTTCGTGGCTCGCACCAGGTTCTCCACGGCAGTCTTTAGATGGTGCTGATGGAGAAATTAAACAGCTGCATGAGCTTAAGGAGACAACAGCTTACAGCAAGGTACACTAGGAGAAGTGGCGGGCCCTATTGCAGGCGCACTGCAGTGATGGGGCAAGCATGCGGTGGCCTCATGCGCTATGCAAAACAGAGTAATTTCATTGAACGCTACAATAAAAAAATTAAAGGGTGCACCTAAGTCTCCAACGTGCGGAAATGCAAGAGCATAACTGCCACATCATTAACTATCGCTATCCCTATCTATCACTATCTACTGTAATTCCGTCAAGTGATCTATCATAACCGTCACTATCAGTAACGAACACTATCACATCACTATCCGGGCCTATTACTATCATTTACTATTAATATCCGTAACAGTCACCATGATTAGCTATCACTATTCATAACCATCACTATATAATCTGATGCCGTCACGTGACCCACTGATATACCTCAATTTTCATTGAATTATATTGTTAGTCTTATCTCTATTATAACATCTGACGAGTCATCTATACATTTACTTTAATTTCTTATAATTTCTTGTTTTTTTTTCATAAATGGAGATTGGAAAACAGCAAGCCACAAAAATAACTTACTGCTGTCAGCGGGAGGTTCATGTCTCTGTCGAGGAGGCTTCCATTGCTTCGGGACAGGTCGGCGAGAGAAAATTGTCGGAACTGCGTTGGGCCTCAGCTTTTTTTCCCCAAGTTCGTGTAATATTCGTGGCTCAAACTGGTCTTCAGTGAAATGTAGCTAGAACATAGAGCGACGAGTTAACCACTCAGGCAAGATGAAAAAAAATCTTCTTGCATACCATTGAAATAACTAATATGCTACAATGCTAAGAATTGTTGCCCGCAAAATGTTCCCCTATTTTTACGCCATAACCACAATTATTATTGATTGTTTAAGTTTCGTAAATACAGCAAATTGGCGCGATGATTCCAGCTGATTTTACATCGACGGGAAAAGGTTTCCCGCAGGAAAAGAAAACGCGGAATTGCGGTATTAGAGCTCCAGCTTTCAAAGCGAATGTTCCTGGCCAACGTTTAGTAGTCACAATCAAAGTGAAGCGTGTGTGATCATGTGAACAACCCCTGCAAATTGGCCGTATCCCTGATAAAACCAAGCTATACCTGTTAACCCCCTCATGCGTGGAAGCATGGCAAGCCACATTCAAGAATTAAAAAAAACGCAGTGCGAACTCGCTAGCGCTCATTACCCGCAATACCGCGGGTTTACTTGCCAATGAGTTTTTCAGGGCCAGTATTAATTGTTCCTAAGTAACCTACGAACACTAGTACAAGCTGGAAATACTAGCTCCTCAGCGAGCCGCAAGTTCGGTATTTAGTAAAGGAGGACAGGGATCCTAGCAAAATCGCGACAAATGCAATCAGGAGGCTGTACTTTCCCACATATCGTTGACAGCAGAAAGCAGACTATAGTGCCGTATTTCTGACTGTACAGAAGTCGACAACGTATGAAATGATGGAGCCTCACAGAATATTCCCCATGCTGCAGAGGACAACCTCTTTTTCATGGAACGAACAAGTTGCCGCAGCAAAAATATTAATGAGCAAGGAGGCAGAATAGAAAACGCAGCGGTAGGTGACGCGTTATTACGGGCAGTGAGAAAGGCGCCTTACCTCGCAAACAACGCTGTTCTTTGTAGGAATAAAGTTCTTTCGGCCAACATTGTGAAGCCACTGCTTCTTGCGCAAGCCGTCACGCTTGCCTTGAGGTATCATGAATACCGCATAACCATCTTCAGCCCGCTTGCTGCAGTTGTACGCCCAACAGCACGGCATAGCGCTTGCACGTTGCAATATTCGCGTAATATTCGCTCGCCGAGCCTAGGAGAAAAATGGCGCGAAGGAAAAAGAAAAACACAAGCAAAACGCCGGACCGACGCGTTTCCAAGGGCAACGGCAGGGAGACCAATCGTCGCGCAGAAAATCGGGCGGAGAGCCGGTTCTCAGGGAAGGGGAACGAAAGGGGCAAGGAAAGGCGAGGAGGTCGCGCGGCGGCGGCAAAGTTCAATGGATGGCGGTACTTTCCTGTTATCAAGGGGCTTTAGGCAACCCTATTTATTAGTGTTAGTGGAATAGCGCAGCCAGTGCCAGTGCGCATGAGCAGCACAATAACTCGTTGTCTGCTGTTGAAATGGGAGGTAGTAGCCCATCACGCTTTAACCCTTTACCTTGAGACCAGTGGGCGCCGGACGCGCCGGAACACCCTGCACGACGACCTCGGAGGGGATTGTATGTGTTTTCTGGGAAGTGGAGCCTTCCCTCTCGCAAAGGAAGGAGAAAGGGAAAGCCCGGGACGGTCGTGGAGGGGACTGGGAGACGGGGTTAGCAGTTACCCCTGAATGCAGAAATAAAACTTGGCTCGCGCTAAGGCTTGGCTTGGGGAAGTACGCCCGAAGTTCAAAGCTGACTGCAAAACGCCGAAGTCGGCATTCGCGTTTCGTAGGTGCTCAGGCTGACCTGCTTGGTCAAGTCAAGCGCTTGATTTAACGCGAAGGAACACTGCTCATCTGTGGCCGAGATTAACAAACAATTTATTATTTTATGCGCGCTGTACGCCAATAAAACTGTGTATTTCGCTTAGCATTTATAAATGAACTGTTTATACGAGCTGGTTATGCAGAAAAATGCCATCAACAAAAAGTACTTATCAGTGCTACTTGCCGCTTTCGCCATATGATGTGTTTGTTTGGCAACCTGCACCACAGACGTACAAAGTCGCGAAGTTCAACAAAGCGTGCCCGTGCCATTCCATCTCAGAGGCAACCGCAGCAGCATTTGCGATTTTATCGCTGATGCGCGATTTTATTTGCCCTTGACTCTAAAATGTCTTTGCTGTCGGCGTCATCGCAAGAAGATGTCTCCTCCCAGCGGTGGGCAGCGCGTCGCTTCGCTCCAGAGAAGACCCTGCTCACCAGTTTGGTGGATGACCATATGCGCATATTGGAGTGCGAAAAAAAACGACGTGCCCTCACTGGCTAAGAAGACTGAGGCATAGATTGAGGTTTCCAGGCTGTATAACTCGCACCTTAGAGTGACCCGGCGCGAACCCAGCCAAGTGAAACAATGCTGGAACAACATGAAACAGAAGTACGTCAAAAGACGAGCTCGCAAGGCAAAAGAGAGACCGCCACACGACAGGTATGCGCAGCTTGCAAGTCGTGCACGAATACCTCCTCCTGCATGCTTTGTATGCCATGGATAAGTCCGGGAAAATTCCGCTTGCTTTGCATAAACAGGCTTGAAAGTAGCAGGTGCGCTCGGAATCACGCTCTCTGCGAAGTGCACTGTTGCTACTTTAATTACGATTGCAGGCGACGACCTACTGCATCATGTAGGTCGTGTTGCAGAAACATGTAACATGCGTTAATTGTTGCAGCAGAGCTCAAGCAATTTTCACTATCGTGCCACACCAGAGTTAAAACGACGCGGACATCGTGCTCTTGAGGCTTTACGCCGCGCGGTCCACAGTCATGTGATATTCTCGCCCAAAAGTCCGGGAGGCTCCACATGTAGGAAACGACCTTTACTGGTTCCTGATGCTGATTGGTAGGCACTCTTTCACGCGGTTTGGGAATGTCAAGAAAACCCAGACTTGGACAGCAACCCCGATCCGACTCATGAGCGTTGGGAGGCAACCCTTCATAGCCACAGCCCACTCGACCAGAGATCGCTGGTTGAGAGGGGCCGGATTATGATGACGACCAATGGGTTCTCGTACTGAACCAACCCAGTTTTTGTGCTCTGAATAAATGTTTTTCCTCCTCCTCCTCCTTGGTAGGCACTTACGAGTGCCCCAAAAATGTCGCGAAAACGCACACTGATGTGCCCTGGATTAATTACAGTTAACATCGTCGTAAAGTCACACTGGGGCACTGAGTAATTAAGAACAAAGTGCACAAGTTTTTTTTTTTATTTCAGCATTTCACAGCCCTGTTGCCTGCAATAACGTTATTAACTCTTCTTAGATACCCAGTACACATGAAAATAATAGTTGAAAATAATAAAATAACTCAATGATGCATGTTTACTTGAAAACGTTTCAAAGAAAACTGCGCTACCCGCCGCGGTGGCTCAGTGGTTTATGCGCTCGACTACTCATCCGGAGTTCCCGGGTTCGAACCCGACCGCGGTGGCGGCGTTTTTATGGAGCAAAAACGCTAAGGCCCCCGTGTGCTGTGCGATGTCGGTGCACGTTAAAGATCCCCAGGTGGTCGAAATTATTCCGGAGTCCTCCACTACGGCACCTCTTTCTTCTTTCACTCCCTCCTTTATCCCTTCCCTTACGGCGCGGTTCAGGTGTCCGCCGATATATGAGACAGATACTCCGCCATTTCCTTTCCCCAAAAAACCAATTAATAATTAATAATAAATTGCGCTTCAATGGTTTTTGCACGAGTACATAAAAAATGAAGTTTTATTATGCTCGTTGAAGTCCCAGAATGCATGCGCAACAAACAGAATCGTTCAAGTACGATTCGAGACAAAATTCCCTAAGGATCGCTGTAGCATCTGCATGAAAATGGAAGGCTTTGAAAATCAAGCTTAAACTTTATTCCCTTTTTATCTTCTCGTTTGCTTTTGTTTTTGGCCAGAGAAAGGCTGTACTGAAGCCACCGAAAGCTCTGATCCCTCCTCTTCACGGTAATAAATAGTCATACCAGAGCTGAAGGACTCTGTTTATACTAAACGGCGGTGCTCTGTCGTCGAAAACCCACGGAAACCGCGATGCGCCGTCACCATCGTAAGCACGACTCGCATGCAATTTTCAACGACCACACCTCAAAAAAAGTCATTATCCAAATTTGTAGTCAGCATATCTCTTCTATAATTTTACGTCACGAGGCAGATTAACACCAAAGGATTACGAAAAAATAAATTGAGAAATTAAAAAGGATGCCCTTTCTGGGACAGGATGCAAAGTTAGGTAGTTGGCGTACGTTCACCTTGAATAAATACAGAATCTAACTTCGAGCGCTGACTCTGTGGTTACATTGCACAAGTTCGAGTCTCGAATTAACTGCCTGTATTTTGTCAGGGTGTTCGCCATTTTATTTGCCGCGTCCTCCTTAATAAGGTGGGTAATCTGTTTACCTAAGTCTGCTCCGCAGTGCTGATTCAGAAGGGCTGTCGCAGAGTGTAGACGCCAATGTAAGTCAAAAAGCGCTTGAAACTTTGTCGTGCATAGTCGCTATCTCCGCTAGAGCATATACAGGAACACTAATCTCCGCGGGGTCCGTGTGTCATCGTTCGGAAATCGCCACAACTTCGACGTTCAGTACTTTGCTCATCGGTAACAGAGGGCAGCACTTAGCCTTCGGCGAACAAAGCCCGTGGTGATTACATCAGTGCCACACGCATTTTTAGTCCATTGCACCTTGCAATGTGCTCATGTTCTTCTTAAATAAAAGGAAATGTTTATTTTTTTCGTGCACTTGTCATTTCGCTCTAGTCAGCAACGAGAGGCAGTGTTTTCAGTGACAACACTGAAGGAAGGAAAACCAGAGAACTCGGGAGACGCCCTTCGTGGCGTCCTTTGGCGAAAGTGTGGCGGATGTTATATGATAATTTAGGCTTAAAATTCGGCAGACACACTAAAGATCCTTAAGACAACTTAAGACTGATCACGTGTGAGGCGGCGTAAGCCCGCCCGCGCACTTTGTGAGCGCTGTCGCCGTGCACTGCGGGTTGCTGTAACCCGATGCCAGGCAGCTGGCAATTCTACCTCTGCAAGGCTCTTCAGTCGTTGCCAACTGGAAGGCGAATCTGTTCTGGCTTTCCTTGTCGAGATCCGCAGGATCGGAGACAACTGCAACTTCGGCAGTTGCCTTCACAGGTTGATCCGAGATAGGATTGTCTGCGGTGTGCGCTCAAGTGCAGTACGGAAACAACTCCTGGCAAAGAATGAGCCAACGGCAGAAGAAGCGAAAGCAATAGCTGCTGAAGCCGCGGAAAACGATGCGCAATAAATTTCGTCAGAAGTAACACCACTATTGAAAATGCAAGCGCGACGCCGGCCAACACCGAGAGAAAGCGCTGAAAATGCAGCGTGTCGGCAATGCGGCAGATGTGGAAGCTGGAATCATGACACTAACAGATGCAGCTGGGCCAAATCGCGCTGTTATCACTGTGGTCAACGTGGACATCTCGCAAAAATGCGTCACAGTCGCCGAGACAAGCAACTCGGGGCTGCTGCGCCTGCGCCTCATTGAAAAACATTAACAGTGCAAGAAACTACATCGCAAGATTGCTATGAAAATGCTCATATCTGGACTTTGCTGTCAGCGCGAACAAAGTGTATCGAGCCTCCAATTCGCCGCACATTCAATTGGGGCGGTGTAGAACTGGCAATGGAAGTAGACACAGGATCACCGGTATGCGTCATAGCGCGAGAGGTTTTCGATAAGCATTGCAAACACTGGCCAAATTTGAAGCCTTCACATCTGAAACTTTCGCGCTACGCTGGAAGGCTGCCTGTGTTAGGCGAGCTTCAGATAGCTGTTGCGCAGCAAGGTGTGTCAGTTGAATGCACACTCGTAGTACTAGACTGCACCGAACCAAGCCTGTGCGGGCGAGACCTGTTAACCATGCTGGATAGGGCTGCAGTTCCGGTACTGCAAGTCAGTAAAAGAAAAGTGCCGGTGGCGGGAGAAGCCATCAGCCACATCAACGCCTTACGCAGTACGAGGATGTTTTCTCGGAGGAATTGGACCTGACGAAGGGACCTCGAGACAGCTTGATGCTGAGGGACGGTGCGGTTAGCAAGTTTTGCAAGGCGAGAGCGCTTCCGTACGCGCTCCGCGACAAAGTGGCAAAAGAGTTGGATCGGCTAGTGTTGCTAGGCATAATATCACCCATAAAATATTCTGACTGGGCGACACCCATAGTACCAGTGCTTAAAAACGATGGCACAGTCCGTATTTGCGGGTATTTTAAGGCCACCTTGAATCATGCTTGTGCACTTGAGCAGTACCCCCTTCCGGTGATTGTAGACATTTTCGCGTCGTTAAGCGTTGGTAAAGTGTTTAGTACACTCGACCTGAAAGATGCATGCCTACAATCAGGTGCCACTAGACGAAGCTTCACGCAACCTGTGCGTGATTAATACGCACCAAGGGCTCTTCTGTTACAACAGGCCGCCGTTTGGAATTTCCTCTGCTCCTGCTATATTTCAAAGGAAGATGGATACCATTCCAGCGGGCCTGTCTGGAGTTCAGGCATACTTAGTGGACGTGCTTGTGTCAGAAAAGGAGGCAGACAACGGAGCTCCCCTGAAAACAGTGTTGCAGCGATTTCAAGAGCACGGCGTAAAGCTGCGATACGACAAATGCAATTTCAGCCAGCTATCGGTTACTTATCTGGGGCACCGTATCGTTATTCTCAATGTTTACCCAGCGGAAAGGAATGTGGAAGCTATCATTAAAGCACCGAGCCCTCGTAACGTGAGCGAGCTGCGTTCGTTTGTCGGAATGCTAACATTTTATTCAAGGTTTCTGTCGAACATTTCAACCGTGTTGTCCCCGTTATATCAGTTACTGGAAAAGAATGCGCGATGGCAGTGGAACCGCCCCCAGGAAACTGCGTTAGTCAAGATCAAAGAGTGTCCCAATGATGCCGAAGTGCTTGACTATTTTCACCCGTTAAAGACGCTGAAAAAAGAACGCGACGTTTCCCCAAACGGCATTGGCGCAGTACTGTTCCACAGAGTAGGCAGCGTCCACAGACCGATCGGATTCCGTTCACGGACTCTCACGAAAACCGAGCGGAATTACTCACATCTGGGGCCTGAGGCACTGGCACTAGTTTTTGGGCTCACGAGATTCCGAGACTATCTGTTGGGTCATGAATTCACCTTTGTTACAGACCACCAGCCTCTCTCTCCTCGTATTGCTAAGGCCCGACTGCCCGACACCCTCCATGGCTGCAGCCCGCATTCAACGTTGGGCACTTTATCTCGGCGGATGTCGTTACAAACTTCAGTACACTCTCGGAAGGCAACTGCTGAACTCGGACGCCCTCGGGAGGCTTCCGCTGCAACCACCCGGTCCTAGTATGGAGCCCCAAGAGCCGCAAGTGTACGTTTTTCTTTTGGAAAGCGTGGAGGAAGACACACTCTGAAAGACGTTACAGCCTTCGACTCGACAGTAGATCGCGTCAAGCATTACGTGCTACATGGTTGGCCTAGAAGCTCGAAAGGCCTTGAGCTGTGCCTGGCGGTATTTTTTGATCGTCGACATGAGTTGTCTCTGGCCCGTGGGTTAATTTGTTGGGGCCATCGAGTGCTTATACCTGCCGGTGCGCGAAAACGATTACTGCAGCTGCTGCATGAAACCCACCAAGGGTCTCCGCCGATGAAATCCATTGCGCGATCGTTGTTTTGGTGGCCAGGACTAGGCCGAGAGATTAAGGAAATGTCGGCTCAGTGCAAGAATTGCATCGACAATTTGCCCATGCCGCCAGCCGCTCTACCAGCAAGCTGGCCACAAACTGTTGAGAAGTGGTCACGCATCCATGTGGATTTTGCCGGACCGAAAGAAGGCAAGATGCTGTTTGTGCTAATCGATTCGAACACCAAGATTATGATGATCATCGCTCTGACACCTCTACTGAATTCGAACACCATGAGCATAGAAGCGCTTCCTGTGAAGCAAGCTACCGCGATAATATCTGATAACGGAACACAATTAACTAGTCGTGAATTTGCAACATTTGTCGAGAACAACATGTCGCACGTTACGACCGCCCCTTCATCCCGCAATCTAATAGGGCTGTCGAAAGAGTTGTCCGAACGGTGAAAGATTGTCTCCGGAGGTTGAGGGCAGGCAAATTGGAGCACGAACTTATGCGTCTACTGCTCAATTACAGAAGGATGCCCCAGAAGAGCGGGAAGTCGCCATCAGAGATGCTTCTAGGATACCAGATTAGATCGCGCATGGATACGTGTTTCCCAAAGGGTAGTGGAGACGCACCGTTTGATAGCCAGGAGTGGCTGCCCCATCTAAAGAGTCGTGTGCACGTCGCAACTATGTGACAGGAGACAAATGGATACCAGCACATGTGACATCTATATCTCTGACCAGAACTGTTACAGTACAAACACCTGAAGCAATTGTCCGGCGGTACGTGGACCAGGTACGTTTTCGGCCTACAGAAACACAGTCACCCGACACAGCGGAAGACGTGCGCCCGGACGGCGCTACATTCAGGCCAGAGGAATCCGCATCACATCTCGATGTGAGATTGGAAGCATCTGCTTTGCAGCCTGCAGTTGGGGATCATCATGCTGACGGCGCCTTCCCGGCACTTCCGCCCTCCGGAGCAGTGGTGCCAAGCGAAGTCGCTCAAGTCCTACGACGCTCGACGAGGACGAGGACACCAGTTGACCGATTATAGGAGGAAGAACTGTTGTATCGACCGCTGTATCATAGTGCGGGCTACACACTGCACAATCGCGTGAAGTTTTCTTTCTACGTCGCCATGTCCCCTTTCCATTCCCTCTCTCTCCTGGATTACTATATAACCACCCCTGCCTCGTTCCCAGGCGTGTACGCTCGTTCCGTTCCTGCCGCGATCTATCGGCCGCGCCTATGTTACAAAAAACTTTCTACACCTGAAAGCACAGGGTGCCCTGCTGCTAACACAGCTTAAAAATCTAGATTATTTGTATCATGCAGAGAACACATAAATAAGCACTGAAACTAAATATGTAGTATATAATCATGCTATGAATTGAAATATTTTCACAAAGGGCGAAACATACAGGGTGAAAAATATTTACACAAAGAAAATCTCAGAAAGGGTGCTCATAAATGCATTACTCTATACGAAACTGGAGCGGAGGCGTGGGGGGCACACGTATATGCTAGACCAGATTGCACCTGTACTGAATTAGATATATAACTTAGCTCTGTAATGCAGCTGTTTTCCTAAGAACATGCCGACTGAAAAAGTGGTGGCTTTACATAACGGAGGTGAGAAAAATGCCATAAATGACTTTTGTCCCGTCTTCATGTTACCCATATATTAAAGGATTGGAAAAAGTAATGCACACGCGCCTTTACTATTTATTTTGAAAATTCTGGTCTGATCTCGCCGCACTAATACGGTTTCCTGAAAGGCAAATCCTCAGATTGGCACTATTAACGAAAAGGAATTCATCATTGGCGCTTTTCAGCATGAAGAATTTGTACTAGGATTGCATACTAATATTATAAAAGCATTTGAACGTGTCCATCATGAAACCTTGTTGTCGAAGCTGCACCAACGGAGAACGGGGCAGTGCGAATCTTCTTCTCTCTTTTTATCTTCAAAACAGGTGGCAATATGTAAGCCACAACAATCATAATTCATACATAAAAAACATCGCTTCCGGCGTACCCCAGGAAGGAATTCTTGGACCTCTGTTATTCGTTTTTCATATTAATATTTGTTTTATCTTCATGACACAACTACGTGAGTTGGGTACGCGGATGACACTACATGTTTTTCAGAGGAGCAAATACTCATGATTGAATCTGCACAATAAATCAAGCTTTGTCATCAGTTAGAAACTGGTAGCAGATTAATTATCTGCGGCTGAATACCAAAAAAGCTCCAGATATTCTTTTCCGTACTAAGAACTCAAATGTAAGCCTCCAGGATAAAAAGAAGGCGAAGAAGTAAGCATTGTTAATGAAATTAAGACACTTGACGTAACTTCTCGAAAACATATTGATGCACTCTGCAACAAAGTTAATAAGGTTTACGGGATATTAGATATACATCGCCAATTCCTACCAACAGCAGTTAGACGCTTGGTTTATAACGCGCTATATTTGTCCACATTTGAGTACTGCCATTTAATCTCGTAAACTACATCAAAAGAAAACCAAGAGAGTGAAAACTTTTATTTAGGAGATTAATTCCCAGGAGCCGGGTGGTGGGGACCCCTACTCCAGGGCTCCGCTGGCGGCAGCTGACTTGCGGACTTGCTGGATGATCCAGAATTGCTGGTCCAGGATGTCGCTGGTCAGAGCCTCCTCCCACTGCTCGTGTGTCGGGTGTGGCACTATTAACTTTTTGTCTGGTTTCTTCTGGCACTCCCAAGATGTATGGTAGAGCGTGGGGCTTGCTCCGCACCAACGGCAGTAACTTGGGTATTGTGTAGGTGTGATCTTTTGTAAAATGTGAAAACTTGGATATGTGTTTGTATTCTCCTCCAGTCAATGGCATCTGAGGAGTAGTGTTGTTTGCGTGGCGTTGAGAATTGCCTTCTTTCTAGCCTAATGCGTGCTAGCCTGTCATATTACAAGAATTAAACAATATCAGCTGCGGAGAGGAAATCTTCAACTACGTGAAGGCCTTCCTCTCGGATCGCGCAGCCACCAAAGGAATTGGAGAGATCCGGTCACCCACGGTATCCATGCCCAAAAAAGGCACGCCTCAGGGCTCTATATAGTCTCTCCAATGCTGTTCAACGTAGGAGCGTTCAACTTAGCCAGAAAGCTCTTAACCCGCGAAGATATCGGCTTCACCTTCTACGCGGACGACATCACCATATGGGCTACACAGGGATCCTTGGCGCAGAAGGAAGAAGCTCTGCAAGCAGCTATAGATATGGTCGAAGAATTTGCCGAAGAGAGCGGTCTTCATTGCTCCCCGGAGAAATCCGACCTTATCAAGTTACACAGGAAAACTTACAAGTCCCCGGGAGAGATTGAACTCTACCTAGGAAGCCAAAAAATTCACGAAAAAGAGAAGATCAGGGTCTTGGGGCTGTGGTTACAACGCAGTCTGGGAGCGGATTATACGATCAATACTCTCAAGGCCACGGACAACCAGATATCAAGAAAGATTAGAAGGGTAACCTGGCATCTGAAAGTGATCAGTGAGGAAGACACCTTCCGCCTAGTCCAAGCCCTAGTCGTAAGCAGGATTACCTACGGGCTCCGATATCAATACATTAGAGACGTTCAAAGAGTCAGGGTAGAAAACATAGAAAAACTTAAAATCTGTCAGAAGTGTGCCTTGCGTGCTATTCCTAATATTTCTTGTTACGCACATACTTCCGATTACTTCTTGCTCTATAAGCTTATTTCCGTGGATTTATTTACCCCAATTGTCTAACGTGTTCATATCGCTTGCTCGCTTCGACATGTAATCACAGCATCCTGAATTTGATAAACCTTCACCCCCGCATTTACATCTACAATACACGTCACAATACGCATGGATAGTGTCTCATTGTCTTAAAGGGTGCTGTCGCCAGTCCATTTCTTACCATGTTGCTGTTGCTCATCGATACCTACCCGCACAAGACGTCAATACGAGCAATACATGCACATTTGCTTACGGCCAACATCTCAAAATTTCTTATATCTTTGCGTTTGTACTTTCTACGTGTTCTAGGTGCCTCTATTATCTCACGCTTGTTTTGATTTTTTGCTTTGATTTGCTATAAAATGCCTTCCAGCTCTAAATGTGTCGTTCGAGGTTCTCTTCCAGACTTTTAAACTTGAGTGCGCTAAATTGAATGTGTTTCAAACTGAATGTGTTTTCCACTTTATTATGTTTAGAACCTAATGTGTTTGATATTGACTGTGTTTCTAATGTACTTCAAACTGGATGTGCTTTCATTTGAACTGTTTGTTCTGCAAAGTGCTAATTTGGTTCAGCGAACTAAAGCGTGAAGATTTTAACCCCTATAATGTCGTTTCTTGCATTGTACTAGAACTATTGCCGAACTGTACATAGACGGGGCTGGGCTTTGTCCAGCCGCAGTTACGCGGCTTCTACACGTCGCCCCCGTTTCTCCTTAAAAGACCAAAGATTTGATTTTATACCCATTTTCACAATTCTATGTAGAACATGAATAATCTAAAAACAGAAAAATTTATTTGAAACAACTTACTTTGAAATCAGTCTGTAGATTTATGCAAAATACAACTGCAGAATTGTTTAACTGAGTAAGCTTCATGAAAAATTTCGATAAACAATTGCTATTCAGTTTTTGCTATCATGCATGTACTCCTCAAGCGCGCGTCCTCAATCGCTGCATTCATCTATCTCTGCCCAGTTAAAATCTACTGCGAGCAAAGCAGATTAATGACATCACTGTCGGCTCATACATCCATCCCCCACTATCTCCGGACGCCTAGCGCCTGACAGTCACGAGAGCTAAGAGGGAGGTAGGGAAGACGGAAAGACGAGAAGCGAAGGACGTTCGATGGAGCTCGGCTCGGCGGGCACCGGTCTCAGGTGGGTGAGAAGCGCCTCAGATTTCGACGAGGCAGGCCGGAGAGAAACGCTGCTCCGACGTAACATCGTGTAACCCAGTTTAAGTCAATAAAACTGGTTTAAACGCAACTGTTGTCCTCGATGAGGAAAACCTGCGACGGACAACATGCATGCGACGATGCGAAGGGTGCATGGTGTCGGCACACTTCTTTCGGAGGAGCTTATTCATGAATAAAGTGTGCAGGTGAACGTTGCGCAGCACGTTTCCCTTGGCGTAAGCACTTGAATCGATGAAATGGTCACTTGAGAAACCGGAAAATGGTGTAGGCGACTTGCAAAGTGAAACACTACAGCTGGCTCATGACATTCCCCTGCCAAGTCGCTACAGTCTCAAAGCCACGCTAACGACGCAACTGCGCACTCCACTTTCAGAAGTTTAGTTTTCTTTCACGCGACACGGCTTTACCTAAGGCGCGCCATTCGCGCCGCAAAGCTCGACGAAGAAGGGAAGAAGGAGGCGAGCTGAGAGAAACAACGAAGGAGGAGAGGCAAGCCAACTTCCGGTTGCAAGGCGGATTCGCAATACGTGACGTCGTGGCCTCTCCTCAGTTCTTTCCTTCCTCCTCGTTATCACTAGAAGCGACGGAGCAGACTCGAAAGTTGGGAAGGGCAGCTCAAGAATGCATTACTTCCCTGTTACTGCGGAACTGTTGACAAATCAGTGTGCGGCACACATAGGAACAGGCAGCTTGCGCAAAAGAGCGCAGCATTTAAGGGGCTGCCAAGACAGCCCCTCAGTTTTGTTTTGTTTTTTTAACGAAAGCGCTTATTCTTGACGAACCCTGCGACCTCCAGTGCAGCCGTTTCCGAAACGCTGCAGTGCCATAGCCGAGGTGGCAGGCAGAGAAATCGCATGACGACATTTGTTTTAATTTTCAAGGAAATAAGTTTTTGCAAAGTAGAGCTCGATCAAAGCTGTATTCATTCTTAAAAATGCAGTAAGAACTGGGCGACAGTACAAATTATATATCTTGTGGAACCCGTAAGGAATGTTCGCAAAGCATAAATGCAGGGCAGTGATGAGCAATTTCGGGATGCGTTAAGTTATAGTGCATAGCAGTATACTGTGACCTTATAATGCATTCTACATTTTATTCTTATTTTTCTTTTTCCCTGTGTAACAAATTTCTTTACTTGTCTTGATACTAGTGTTTGTTTTATTGCATAAACCTCGTTCTTGTTGTGTTTTTATGCTTTAGTTGCAATGATCCTTTGCTCATTTAACCACTCTTCGCGTTTTTACATTCTGTGACGTCCCCCCTACAGCTATGTGCCTGCGGGCGATTTGTAGTACCATAAAAAATACATAAATAAAAACGATTAGAGACGTGAACTGGACCGGTGTACATGTCCACTAGGCCTCCCACCACCGCAGTATAGGGCTCGGTAGTATGCCTCCTTCCATCGCTCCCAGCCGCCGCGGCATCAAGGCGTGACATTGACGTGATGGTGAGAGAGAGCAGGCGGCGAGACGGAAACGAAACAAACAATATACTTTGCCGTCCTTCGGACCTCTTGACTTCATGGACGCCGGCTTCCCCACGCACCAAATGCTTCAAGAAGCTAAAGGTAAGTTTGGTCAATAAATACAGTAGGCCAAGGTGTACCCCGCGGAGGCCTTTAGGTAAAAAACAGTGAAGGAGATTTCACAAAATCTGTATCAAAGCCCCCTGATGTAGCAATTTTCATGTCCCAATTGACATCGGAGCTGCAAGCACAGCGAATGGCGCTTGTAAAGAACTGCAGGGCGAGCGACGGTTTCTACAATATACATAGAAGTGCACTCCAGTAGTAGGTGGAAAGACTGCAAAGCAACAGGCCAAGACCTTTCCAAGAACCAAGTTTTTGCGGGAGGATGACCCTGTGGCGTGATTTTCACTTCGATGTGTTCATCCAATCTTTATGTGCCTTTCTACAGTCGCTTCCAGCAGCACATATGCGAGCAACCGTGTAGCTACAGGCGCTGACCAAACACATATTGAAACAGACCCATTGCCGTTTTCTTCATCACAGGACCGTTCGGACCCGACAGTCTGGCGGCTGATCTCTTTGATTTATTGGTTGGGATGATTCCCACGCGTTCACAAGCGTGGAGCAAATTACCAGTCTTCGTGTACCGTTCCCCTATATAGTTTCGAGATCGTGGAACTCTCGCTGAACGTGCCCGTCAGTGACATGCACGTCGCGACTCCTCGAATTCGCAGACGCACATGGTTTGAGCGGTTCCCCGCCTTTGTGAAACGTACTGGAGCTGAAAAATCTTTCGCCGCCTGAAATTTCCTGAAAAGCTAAGCGCATCACCAGCAGCAGTTGGGAGTTCCAACTGAGTGCTTTCCTGAGCGCACACCAGGGATTTTAATGATTGGTAGCGAAGCTTGATTAAAGAGAGTGCTTTTAGCCTGCGTTTTCTCGACTCCCCGTGACGGAAGGCATCCAGGCATGAAGCTCGAAGTTTAAACCGTTCTAATAATCACTCAGCCCATGGAATGTGCCAAGCGACGCGTGCGTTCGTTAAAGTATTGCTTGGGTGGCATTTACTCCTCGTTAAGCACAAAAGAGCACGCAGAGGTGCTATACGGCAGCCCTGATGCGTTAAACATTGCAATACATCGATCAACGCATGGTATTTGCATGTTACCGCTAAATAATTTATAATTTAGTTTCTTCTTTGACGCCATTTCGGTCTATAGGTTTCATCAACCAAACCATGGCCCTGACGTCTAGTCGGCATTTAGGTCACGTGAGGCAGAAAAAACCCTGAAATATAACCGCTGATACGTAGTGTTACTTCACTACGGCACTTAAACCAGCCTTCTTCCAGAGCTGGAATAGCAACAAACGATGTATCCGCAGTTATACTGCCGTTTTTTTTTTTTTTTGTGCCTCCCGTGACCGAAGTGCGAACTAGACGTCACATCCATTGTTCGGTTGATAAAACCGAAACCGGAAGAGCGTCAAGAAGAAATTCAATTATAAATTACTTAGTGGTCTTAGGCGAATGCCATGCGTCGGTGATATGTAGTTTAATGTATAACGCATCATTTGAGAGAAGAAAACACGCAAGCAAAATTTGGTGTCTATATATCCTTTAAGAGCTAAGCGCTCTGGCGTACTGCTTTCTTCCGCAGCAGGGCCACCACAAGCAGGAAGATCAGCCTGATAATTACACGCGATACATTTCCGGCCAAAAGAGAAATGTCGTAGTATTGGGATAAAGAGGAATTTTAGCCACCTGGCAATCTTCCAAGCGCGTCGAAATCTCGGCACATGTTTGCTGTTGCGTAACGCCTCCTCTGAAATGCGGCCGTTGCGGCCTGGAACCGAACCCGCGATGTTGTCAAGGGAGGAACAGCTGCTGCTATCCACCCGTGAGGTCATCGACAAAACACAAGGCCAGCTTTCTTGGACATCACTTTTAAATGTGAGGAAAATGTGCAATAATGTAAGATAGTATTATTACGATACTGTTGGACATGGTTTAACCTTCCGATGCGTAGCAAATTCTTGCTTTTAAAGTTTTTCCCACGCACGCACCGGTTAGCCAAGACTGCCATAGAAATCAAATGGGTTGCGTTTCTCGTTTTTGACAATGAATAGGATAAAGCTACAAGCATCCCAGAGAGATATCTGAGGCTATATTGAACGATATGGTGCAACCTTACGATATGCGAAAAATTTTCCTTCATAAACAACTTCCTGCTGAGAAAAAAAAATGCGCTTTTTCAGAATTTCTGGCTATTACATACGTACAGTCAGGCCAGAATGAAATGCGAACATGTAGCAGCAGCATCGGCCTTACGCAGCAGGAGTATAGCACAAGCCGTCGAAGATGATGACGCCGAAGTGCAGCCGCATTGAGCTCCCTCCTCGTGCCGGCGTCACGCGCTGTTCGGCTGCACGCCGTCATACGTTCTATCACTTCAGCCAGTAAATCAATCATTCCCTTCATCGTGCTGGCCTCATACTGATTGGCGCTACAAACACGCATTCGCACTAGTTTTCTATCCTGCAGCGAACTATCTCTTACAACGGTTTATGAGTATGTACTTCGGCAGACCCTTTACCCAGAAACATGAATCAGGCTAGTTGTATGCTGCAGCTGAAATTGCGCAGGTAAAATATTTTCGCTTGTTAACGGGCGCTGTTCGCGTTTCATTCCGACCTGTGTGAACATGGCAGGTCAAGAGCGCAGTCGATCATCGAGCCGCAATGTCGCCGCGTAGTCAAATACATCCAGGACGTTAAATTATACGGCTGGCTTTATAGGCCCCTTCATCCTTACCATACACTTAGGCCCAAGATGCGATCACCACTTTGAACCTGCAAGCTGATGGAGTTAAGCCCTAGAAAACGTGATTTGGCGAGCTCACTGAGTTATCGCCATACTATACCCTCTACGCAGAGCGCAAAGGGAGCTTTCATACTGAGAGCTTGCATTGTAGAAAACCTTGGGTTTTGTTTTCACGCAGAGTTCGAATGTAAGTGTCACGAAGTAGGAGCACGCCCCCAGTGGGCTCCACACTCTCTGTTGCCAATTCTAGGGGAGAAGAGACAAACACCTCCACCCAGGAGACAGATCTTAAGCAGGACCGAGTGGCTAACTGGCGATAGGTCCACGCCTGACTATCGGCTGACCGGGGACAGGCAGAACAGATTTCAGCTTTGACACAAGCGTCTGATACGACACGTGAGAGAAAATTCAAATACAAAGCACTTTTGAAGGACAGAATTCAGGATGGTTTTGGTAAATCTGGGTGTGGCGGGGGCTTAGCTGTTCGGGTGGTCGAGGTCCTGTCCGGGATGGGCGTCGGGCTGTCGATGTCGGGTCTCTGGAGTCGTTACTCGCTGCCCGACACTTCGCGGCGATACGACCACCTCTCGGCTGACACTTCACACACACGCGCGGTTAGCCAGCGCACCGCCACATCCAAGATCTCCACCTCGACTACTCTCCGCCGCATTCCACAGTCGCCCCGTATTGTGTCCCTCTGTCTCCCATCGTCCCCGGACAGACCGGGGCCCGATACTGAGGAATCAGAGGCTGCGACGAAAGGCAAACTATCACGCCGAAACGTCCCGCTCTGAGTCCCTGGCTGGCCGGGGCCAGGGCCTGACTGGCCAGACAACTGCTTTCTCACGGTCGGCGCCCAGACAGCGAATGTGTGTGTGTGTGTGTGGGGGGGGGGGGGGGGTGTTTAGGACAGAGTCCCGTCGCCGTGCTCAGGCACGGGTGAAGATCGCAACCAGCTCGAATTCTGTTTCAGTAAGCTCGCCACAAACACTGCCCGAAAAGTTCTGAAGGCTACATGCCATTTCCTTTCGATAGGGGACACGTTCACTCAAGGCACCAACGCGCTTGCTCTGTGGCAAAAGAAAGTTTGTTTAGGGGCAGAGGTGCGAAAGTTAATTTGGTACATTTGAAAAGTACTGCTGTTTCTCTTTAACTTTTCTCATGCCCAGGGACACGCACATCCGCCATGTTATTTACAATTGTCAAACAGATTGCTGTTTTAGCTCCCCGTCTCCCGAAAAAGCAGTTCCTACTCACCAAGATACGAAGCGGGTGCTCATTTTCTACAAATTCTCACTATCACGTACACTATCAGTTTCTGGAATTGTTTCGCAGAACTGTCCTCAAAAAATGATTTTCTTCAGCACTTAAAAAACTACGTAGTTTCTGCCTTCTTCACTTTTGCGCTGTTGCAGTGAAAGAATACAAAGGTGTCATGTAATATATACGCGTGTGTTGAACAACTTCTCAGGTGAAAACATTAAAAAACATATCGTTAAATCAGGCAAATCCTTTGACCTGCCTGAACAGTATTTACAATATTTTGCCAAAATATTTCTGAAGAACGGATCACATGCCTTACAAAAAGCAGGTTGTTCAGAGCGCTAGATATGCAAGAAATAATTGCACATTTATTATAGTCACGTCATGTTTAAGTATTGCAAAAAGGCTCAGGAGTGGCCATTTGGCGTGGAGTATCCCTGATGGCAAAAAAAAAAAAATCTGGTCCTCCTGCCTAGGACTTTTTTTCTCGATCTGCCTGCCTACGCACTGCTTCGCTTTATGTAACTGAGAAAGAAGGTAGAACTGGTTTTCGGCACGCTCACTTGGCGGTGCTACGTATTTTTGCATATAATTCATATACTCTACCATCCTGCTGTCGCGCTCAAGAGACTCCGCAAGGTCGACGACCGACCGACCGCACGCACGCACAGAGCAATTCTGTGACGGCCACTGAGGCCGCGCGGCCTCATGCCCGCTTCTTTATTTCCTGGTAGGCCGGTGTCTGGCTCGACGAGGCAATTATGCGGAATCGGGGACTGGCGCTGTTGCAGCACACCTTCCTGAACGCGAGCGGAGCGACCGTCATCTCGACAGGCGGCTCCGAAACGCCTGCAGTCGTGTGCGACAACGAATGCAGCATTGTCAGTGGGGTTTGCTCCCTACAGCAGCGCTGCACACGTGCTTTTGCCCGCACTTCGCTACTACATGCTGGCATGAACTCACCTGTCTGGCTTACCTGTCCTGCCTCTCAGCCTTAACCGTCAACTTTAAGCCCTTTTCCTGATAATTTCAATGTCACTAGCCAGATAAAATCCACTCCACTTTATAACTAATGCCTCGGGCACTGGTATCGAATTCTCCCTGTCCTTCGGTTGTCGTAGTCAATGTCATCATCATCATCAGCCTTATTACACCCACTGCAGGGCAAAGGCCTCTCCCATGTCTCTCCAATTAACCCTATCCTTTGCCAGCTGCATCCACCCTTTGCCTGCAAACTTCTTATTCTCATCCGCCCACCTAACCTTCTGCCGCCCCCTGCTATACGCTTACTTTCTCTTGGAATCCACTCCGTTACCCTTAAGGACCAGCGGTTAGTCAATGCACCCCGAGATATCTATTCGTATCTGCCCACCTGATTCTCTGTGGCTATGCTTCAGTTTTCTTGGCATCAGCTCTGTTATCCCACCAGGCCATCGGTGATAGGCCCAAGTCCATTTCCTCTTCTATACTCACCTCCGACGTCATTACCGCGCTTCGTTCTCAATCCACGCTGTTTTCTTTCCATCCCTTAAGACTACTCACTGCCATTCCTTCTCTACTTCACTTCTCTGTTACTAATTTAACTTCAGGTTTCATTATTATATAGTCCAGAAATTCGGTGCACTGGTAAGATGCAATTATTACATATCTTTGGGTCATGTAAAGATTTGTCCGTGTGTAACAACCGTGGACCGTGATTTCAAGTCAGAAACAGCAACACTCATTGCTCAGAAGTGTGTCGGTGTGGAATCTCAGTTTTCAATCGTTCTTCTCCGGCTTCGGACATGAGGCCGTTGGTCAAGGTCTTTCCATTTTTCTGCTAGAAGAACGATGTCACTGGTATAAGCCAGTCCTGGTAGGTGGCTTGTTTCCATGGAATTTGGTCTAATCGCCGACACGCAAAAGTGTGAACCTCATCTTCTTTTATAAGTGTTCTTTTTATTTCTTTTTCCAATATCATACCAAGTGGTGTTGAGACTGCTTATATACTGCGATATGCAGAATAGAATAAGTAAATGAATAATTCAGCTTCTTATGTCAGATATGTTTGCGAGCTTCCATAAACAAGACATTCTAAAGTGGACAAAAAAAGTATTTTAGAACGTGGGCGACCCTGCCGATCTCTCTAATTATCATTCCATTTCAGTAAATTCTAGCGCTTCCAAAACTATTGTGCAAATTCTCGGCGCCAAGTTAATATGTAAATATATGGTGACGAGATTTGCATTCGGTTTGCCGTATATAAGCACAAGCAACTGGCACTGATATCTCGATGGTCCCTATTTACAGCACAATATTATCTTATAACTGTGAGATTGCCTGTATCAGCCGAAAAATCCGGCTGTTTCCAGGCATGCTGAGACGCTTTGCGCGGCTAAATAAAGAGCTGGGCAGCTCGACCATTCGCAAATTCAGGTACGCACGCTTTTTTCGCTAAATTCTTGACTCCTGTCTCTAATGGCGACAAAAAGTACACCCATTATTTTCATTCTTATTGCCGCGACTTAATGTGATAAGTATAATCGCAAGCGAACAGTAAGAGAATCATCCTTCCTCTCAACGGTCAAACGTGATCAAGCACTAGTAGCGAGCCATATAATGTATCAGCTACCATTAATTTCTCCGTCAGTATCGTAATTTCGATGTCTGCGTTCTGAAATTGAAATTAGCTTTAATTTCAGGAAGCAATATCGATAATCCCTGCTTGTGGCGTAAGGCTAACGGCTCGGAAGCCTGACGATGTCTTAGCTCCCTCACACTTGTTATAGCCTGCAGCAGCAGAAGCACATTTTCTTTAGTTCAGACACTTACACGGTTACCCTAGCACATATTTCCACACTTTAAAATGCACCAAAAAGCCTAAGGAGAACTGGTCAGCGTTCCTCAGGCCGCTGCGAACCATCTAGTTCTACATGCCTCGCTATCATCTCCCTTTACGGCTTGTGGCTTCCCCAAGCTAATTAATTATTAAGGTTATTAATAGAGAGAGAGAGATAAAAAGGAAGAAAGAAGGTAGGGTTGTTAACCAGAAGGGTGTTCTGATTGGCTACCCTGCACTGGGGAAGATGGATGAGGGGATTAAGAAGAGAGAGAGGGGCGAGGGGAACCAGGCGGTTACCATAATAATAATAATAATAATAATAATAATAATAATAATAATTGGTTTTTTGGGGCAAGAAAATGGCGCAGTATCTGTCTAATATATCGTTGGACACCTGAACCGCGCCGTAAGGGAAGGGATAAAGGACGGAGTGAAAGAAGAAAGGAAGAAAGAGGTGCCGTAGTGGAGGGCTCTGGAATAATTTCGACCACCTGGGGATCTTTAACGTGCACTGACATAGCACAGCACACGGGCGCCAGGCGGTTACCAGGCGAGCTATTTTTCTGCGTCTCCCAAAGAGGTCTGGCTTTCGGGCTTACACGGCGCTAAACACACTCAGTCCCTTAGGTCTATTTTCTGAGCTGAAGGCTGCGGTTAAACCCGCCTTGGTCATTCGAGAGTCTCCGCTACACATTGACAAATTCTCGGGTTCATAGTAAGCGCAGTGCCCCTTCGGTAAAAACGCGCTCTTTTGTGCTCGAAAACTTGGAGCATTTGGGCACCACCTGAAATTTTTTATTCAAGTTCAGTAGATAGATAATATTAGAGCACCTAGCACAGCGGCATTTCATATACCATCTTTGGATGCTGCCAGACCTTCACGCCTTACCCGTGTTGTGTTCTCAATCGCTGAGAGCACTGCCATTGAAGCAGCCTTACAAAAGATCAAGTCTTGCACGGTCAGCTTGTGGTAATTCTGAAGGACTCGAAATCTGTTCCTCAGATTTTCGAGTGTGGTCCATTCCCTGAAAGGTTATGCCTCAGCTCGCTGAGTCTGGCCCAGCAAGGACACAGCAGATGACTCTCTTGTAAGTTTCGAGAGCATTCCCGCAGGCTAGCTGGTGCATAGTTTCGTCGGACTGTTAGCGCCGAAACCAACGACAGTATAAACGAAGGAGACGGGACACAGCGCTATTAACAACTACAGTTTGCAGAGCTGTGCCTCGTCTTTCTCGTTTCTATTGTTGTCTTTCGGCGTTAACAGTCGACGATTTTCTATACCTTTTCAATGGGTTCCTCCGTATCTAGGCGCTCTGTGAAGCGAGGTGGCTGACGGCCTCAGCTATGAAGGGCTGTCTGCTGAACCGTCAAAAAAAGTTGCAGAGCATTTCAAGCGATTCTTCAGGCAGTGAAGAGCCATTTCAAATCCCCGTAGTGTCCGCCCAACCAACCCTGTGTGACGACGGGCTGAAGAGGGCTGAAGCCGCTCTACTTTAATGCCTACGCATGGGTTATCTGGTTCTCCAGCGTGAATGTATAAGGCAGGACTGGCATCGCCTCCTCTGTGTTCCTCCTGCGGTGTGTGTGGGGATTTAAAACATTGCATCATGTGCTGCCTCAACCTCGACGCGAAGCGGCGGATCCTTCTCGTTTCCCTCAAGAGGGCACCATAAGGATATCTGCAGGGCGTTGCTAATTTGCACGGCAACAGGACGATTCAAAGGGAGGCTTCCCGCTTTCTACAAATCGTTCAAAACACAGAACTGGACTCACAATGTCTGCACCGATATTTTTACTCTTGTGTGTGCTTGTGAGCCTGGCTTAGTCTTAGGACTGCGCCAGAAGCTCTTGTCTTTATTTACTCTTTAATGCATCGCTACGGTGGAGCAATTGGCGACTGATTTAATGCAAGGCTAACCCAGCTGTAGTCGACAACCACCTCAACCTCAGCCTTTCAGCCTTCCAGCTAAAGCATTCGCAGGGGCTCTAGCCTTGGCCTTGCACATTTTTGTCAAGTGTCCGTTACACTTGCGAACACAACAGCGATGCTTGCGAAATTTGTAGCTCGACACCTCGTGCTCAGGTCCCTATCGAAAACAGTTCGATTCCGACGCTCGTTGCTGTGGGTGCTTCCCGCTGCCTGGCTTACCGTGGACCACGATCACTGTTCTTGGCACACCTGTCGATTGAAATTCCTGCCTTTCTTTGTGCGCTAGGTGATGTTTTTCGCCATGTTACAAACATTCCTGACCGTTAAAGGTGCACAAAAGATGATTCTGAGCTCGTCTTTTTACCGCGGAAACTCTATCTACACGCTCCGACGATTCTTAGAACATTCGAAGTGTTGTCCTGTGCCTCCGATTCTCCTATTAAATCGAATTAAACGTCCTGGCTGCCGCCTTTTTTATTTTAACTCACTTCCGAAAGTAGAAGGAGTCAACCAACGCGTGGAGTGCCTTTTCAGTCAGTCACGTGGCGGCTTCGCTTTCGCTTTTATTTTCTTTTTTATGTTTCCGTGAATAAATAACTTCAGTCGCAGACACCATAGCCGCTAATTAGGCCCAAGTAAATAAAAATACGCCTGGACTTCTTGCTTTACGTATGACTCCGCCGATGGCAGAGCGGCGAGCCGCCACGGGAATGGCTGAATGGCACTCAACGTGTTGGTTGACTCCTCCTGGAGTAGCGTGCCAGGCCGACAACCAGGCAGACCTCTCCTGTTCCATTAAAGTCCCTCCTCCTCCTCCTCGTACTTTCGGAGGTGAGTTAAATAAAGGCGGGTGCCGGGACGTTATACAATTTAAAAGGCCCCCAGGAAAATAATAAAAAGTTTTTAATAATACTTGGATCGCGTAGATCGATTTCCCGCGGTAAAAGGTGAGCTCAGAATCCTCTTTAGTGCACCTTTAACGTCATTTTCTTGAGCAACTCAGGCTGCTTTGCTCTCTCGCAGAGGCCAACTACGACACGATCTCGAGGAGTTTCGTCCAGGAACATCCCGAATTCTCATGAAGCTGCCGGCCGCGTCAACCCCATCGCATAATCTGCTACGGACTCACCCTCTTGCAAGAAACGCCGATTAAATTTTAACCGTTCTGCAGTGACCACGGGCTTCGGCCTACAATGAAGCCGCAGCGCTTGCACCAGCTACGCCCACACATTGTCCTCTTTTTAGGCTCTAGCGATGTCTTAAATGTCTTGTGCGCTTTTTGTTGCTTATTGCCGTCATAAAAATCGAGATCTTCAGGACGTCGCTGACCTCAGAATCCTTTAGGAAGTTCTAGAACCTCTGCACGTAGGATTCCAAGACTTTCAGCACGTCCTCGGCAAACTGACCGAACCTTCCAGGCGTTGCTGTCCTGAACTCTCGTCGGAGCACCCTATGGAGTGATATAGCGTTCCAGCGGGAGCATACATAGGAATACTACGGAATCTATGCTAATGGCTTCTCGGAATACGGCAGCATCCCAATTTTTCGGCGATTATGTTGTAGCCGCGGCGGACTAAGCAAAGGCAGAGCGACTAAGTAGCATGTTTATTCGGCATCACAGCACAAAAGACTGCGAGCGATCTGCGCCTAGCGTTTTTATACACATCAGAAAACGTCATGGTATTCACGTCACAGCATGGTGCAGTCGACCACGTGGTAATACACTGCACTATACTTCATCTGACGAACAGTTTTATTTGGTCACTAGGCTGCTCAACGTGTATTATTTTTCCATTTCGTCGCCTCTGTCATGGTGCATAAGCCGGGTAAGGATTTCGTCACGGGGCATGCCTGCCTGCCTCGTTTTGCGTCCTCTCTCGGACGTGTGGTACAAAGTGGTCAAATAGAGCGTATTAGCGGGACACCGTTAACGGTCTCATTCAGCGGAAAACCGGATATTGGCGTTGACGTGTCGAGAAAAGCAGGTCGCCCATCTGCCACCTAGTTCACGTAACCTAGTCACGTCATCGCAAGCTGCCCACCGTGGCAAGTGGCAGACTAATTAATTATTGGCCGCGAAAGGTTGTTCGTGAAGAGCAACCTAGGTCTCACAAGCACCACCTATATGGCGCATCGCTTAATCCCTGCACCACTTCGCCAGGAGTGGTATGAGGACCCCCAGCAATCTATGAATGTAAAATAGAGAGCGAACAATGCCGCCTATATGGAAATGTATGCAGAACCTATGCGGCACAAAAAGAGTACTTGCGCTGGAGGGATCTCTAAGGCTATCACATTGTACTCTTAAGGGAAAGGAGTCCATGGAAGAGAGACCTTGGGCAGATTGTTCTTGATAATCACAAAGTGAACAAGGGAAAGTAAAGCCTCAGGGTACCTGCCAACGCTTCGTAAAGAGGACTTTTCTTCGTCTGGACAAAGCATTCATCACTGTCGGGGTCTAAATAGGCCCTTCACTCCGAGTAGGAAGGCCAGGTGAGAGGGAAGAAGGTTGTGAAATTGGAAGTGGGTTAGGATGGGGAGGTTTAATGGGAGGGGAGGAGCGTCATGTGGAGGAGAGTAATGTGGGGTGAAAAAAAAAATTAGTGTCGCAAAGAGGGCACCAGGCCTGAAGGGAGCCTCTAAAGCTATCGCGTCATACCCTTCAAGAGGAGCTTAAAGGGCCTCTGAAAGGGGCTCTGATAAAGTTGCGGTATGCCTGGGATGTTAAAGGACGCAGCTTCACGAATATTGCCCAGGAAGAACTTTTTAATGCACTTTGTAGAAACAGAGTTATCTGCACCCAAAATTTTAATTTCAGCGTCTTCGCGTCTTTCCCTCTCCTCTCGTCAATTTTTGCACATTGGAAGGTCGGCTCTCCTGCGCCGGCCCCGCCTCCGGGGGAGAGCTTCCTGACCCGCCGGAGCTACGCGGCTTATTGGCCGCGGCCTCGGTAGCTGCCTAACGTCTGAAATAATCTAACCAATAGTCATCTCTCAACGTGTGTACGTAGATGCGAGCGACTGAGGAGAGTGCGAGCATGAAAAAGTCACCGGGAAGGGCTCGCCAACTTTCGCGCGTGATTGTGGGGTCTCTGCTCCTTGTATAAGTGTATTATTTGGCTCAGGTGTTCATGACAACACAATGCAGTGATTGAGAAAGTTGATGTCCTCTCCTCGGAAGGTGTTTCAGAGCCCCTTTAAGTGTCTCCACGCGTTTTTGGCTTCTATTCTATTTTTGCACTTGTCGTTCCCTGAAAATGCTATGCTCTATAATTATAACGTTTAGCGCATTTCCAAAGGCGCAAAAGCGAATTTATTTATCTGCTCCATCCGCTTCAAGTACCGCCTTCACAGGTCTACTATGACCGCTCCGGAGGCGGGCTTGGCAGAGGGTCGGAGACGCTGCGGTCGTCATCCCTCGTCGCCTGCGGGAATAATCACATGTGGTGGGAACCTGCGTCATCGCTAACCTTCTCTGGACGATAGAAATGTTCCTGGAGGCATGAGAAGCGGTAAGGGCAGACGCTTTTGGCGAAAGCGCTACTTTCATTTCACCACAACCCGCTGCGTCCACCGCACGGCAAAAGCCCGCCCCATCATCCTGATCTAGCCCTCTTCAAGAAATGAAATCTTTTTTTTTCCCTAAATGGTATCGAACACCTGTAAATAATATACGGACTTAGGTAATCAACATTTTTACTCAAAAACAGGGCAGTACAGAACACACGTAGTCGGCCAGAGCACACAAGTAATAAAAAAAGACAGGGCAAGCACTGACCCTCTAGAGTGGAACATTAATTGGTTTTGCGGCTGGAATAAAAATTCAGCTGTGAATGTCTTCTCGTAAATCTTTTCTACTGTTTTATTCGTTTTTTTTTTACACACACCCTCCTTTGCTTTGATGTGCATCAACTCTGGACTTCAGTTCATACTATACCTCACTTCTAGAATGGATTATATTATGCTTTTCGTGCGACAGCTCTAAAAGCACCGTCCACGCTCAGACCACGTGACCTGTACATTGTCGGAAATTGACCTTCGTCCTAGGCTAGGTCAAAATGTGCCTGGATAGAAAAAGAGAGGCAGAAAAAAATCAGTCCACGACATCGGGTCGAACCCGCGGACGAGCGAACAGATCAGCTTCAAATCAATGTCCAGGCGACACAATGGCGACGTCGAAATTTGGCTCGGCACATTCCAAAAATTTCGCCAAGGCCACCCCCGAAATTGGACCATGGCCGATTTCGGCCAAAATCGATGTCCAACCATAACTGACCGTGCACCCGACACGATGGTGACCTCCAAATTTGGCCCGGGCAATTGCCAAAACGTTAACGCTCCACCTCTTGGTATAAGCGTGCTTAAACACTTCCTAACTTTTTTTTCAGCCTCAATTCAATAGCAGCATGACCTCTTGTCGCATACCAGGAAATCGTGCAAAAGTACATTCTTCAAGCCAAGAGAAATATCGCCCATTAACGGTGCACGTAAAGCATAGCTTGCTTTATTTTACATGTTTATGCGTACTGCACGCTCCTGTGATTACATATATGCAAAGCGAAAGTCAGCGGAGGCAAGTGCCAAACTCAAAGAAAATCAAAATTTCACACTACCCTTATGACCTTTGGTTGTGGCCCCACATTTATTGGAGGCAAAAAGAAAACCACTCGAGGGGGGCAACAGGCATATTACGCAATGTTCCTCACTTGTAATTCCTCAAACACGATATTAACAAGAAAACGTTGATGTTTTTTTTTTCGTGTATTCCTTACATGTACTAGCCTGGCAGTTATAGTATAACTGATTGGCATGCCTCTATCATAGACAAATAAATGATTACCGCCCCACTCTTTACCGCGCCACTGTGCGATGTCAGTGCACGTTAAAGAACCCCAGGTGGTCGAAATTATCCGGAGACCTCCACTACGGCGTCCCTCATAGCCTGAGTCGCTCTGGGACGTTAAACCCCGATGAATCATAGCCCATATTTCAGTTTCGATCGCAAAGAGCACCGTGTAAGCTCCATAATTCAAACGCACGCTCACAGCCTCTCATCCGCTTTCTACAAATCGGACGCCGTAACAAACCATCAGCAGAAAGAAAATGTCCAAGGTAAAAACATCTCTCTAAAATACACCGAAAACTGCAGACTCCACGCTGTGTTCCGATTGAAAACATTTCTTCGCCTTGACAACTTTGTCGCGCAATGCTGAGGTTCCTAAACGGTCACGCGTGTAACGCTTAAATTCTTTTTAGAGCGAAAGCTCTACCCGCCGCGGTGGCTCAGTGGTTTGGGCGCTCGGCTACTGAGCCGGAGTACCCGGGTTCGAACCCGACCGCGGCGGCCGCGTTTTTATGGAGGAAAAACGGTAAGGCGCCCGTGTGCTGTGCGATGTCAGTGCACGTTCAAGATCCCCAGGTGGTCCAAATTATTCCGCAGTCCTCCACTAGGGCACCTGTTTCTTCCTTTCTTCTTTCACTCCCTCCTTTATCCCTTTCCTTGCGGCGCGGTTCAGGTGTCCACCGAGATGTGAGACAGGTACTGCGCCATTTCCTTTCCGCAAAAGTCAATTTTCAATTTTCGAACCCCGCCGCGGTGGCTCAGTGGTTAGGGCGCTCGACTACTGATCCGGAGTTCCCGGGTTCGAACCCGACCGCGGCGGCCGCGTTTCGATGGAGGCGAAACGCTAAGGCGCCCGTGTGCTGTGCGATGTCAGCGCACGTTAAAGATCCCCAGGTGGTCGAAATTATTCCGGAGCCCTCCACTACGGACCTATTCGTTCCTATCTTCTTTCACTCCCTCCTTTATCCCTTCCCTTACGGCGCGGTTCAGGTGTCCAACGATATATGAGACAGATACTGCGCCATTTACTTTCCACCAAAAACCAATTATTATTATTATTATTATTTTCGAAAGCTCCGCCGCGGTGGCTCAGTGGTTAGGGCGCTCGACTACTGATCCGGAGTTCCCGGGTTCGAACCCGACCGCGGCGGCTGCGTTTTTATGGAGGCAAAATGCTAAGGTGCCCGTGTGCTGTGCGATGTCAGTGCACGGTAAAGATCCCCAGGTGGTCGAAATTATTCCGGAGCCCTCCACTACGGCACCTATTCTTCCTTTCGTCTTTCACTCCCTCCTTTATGCCTTCCCTTACGGCGCGGTTCAGGTGTCCAACGGTATATGAGACAGATACTGCGCCATTTCCTTTCCCCCAGAACCAATTATTATTATTATTATTTTCGAAAGCTCTACTACGCTAGTCCAAACCAAAGTTTCGCTGCGTGTTGCCGCAACCTCGAGCGGAGTAGCAGGTGGCTAGCAACGGCGCCCCTAGCAACCGGATCTGCGTTAGAAACACATGGTCGTTGTGCCGAGCTCCGCGCTTCGCCAAAGCTCCGCTGGATCGCTAGACTAAGATAGTATATAGGCGTGTACTAGTTAGTGTAGTTGACCATGATTAGCTCATGGAATAGTAATGAGCATAATTAGTAGCAAACATAAGAATGTCCACATGCAACACATCATTGGAAAGAGGAAGTGTATCCTAGTTCAGTCACACTAATAGACATTTACCGTAACTGATCAGTTGATATGTATCTGCTATAGCAACGGATAACAAGTGCTAAACACGTGATGTGACTTTGAGCTTGACCTTGAAAAAGAATTCAGAGAAATGTAAGAATAACAATGGGTGAACGTATGACGTCACGTAAGTCACGTGACTAAACGTGACGTCAATCGGCGCGTTGAAAAGACGCCTACCGAGGCTGCTGTCGCCACAGACGGCGGCGGCATGGACGTGAATGAAGACGCAGTCGCTTCGAGGAGCTCCTGTGCTAGCAGTGGTACGGCCGTTGGTCACGTGGTTGGTCACGTTCCGCGGAGCAGCTGCTGCTGCCGGCGGCGCGGCGCGCAACATCTGTGCGCATGCGCCGTGTCAAGTGGGACGAAGATGAAGAAGGAGCGCCCAGCGAAACGCAGCGGCGAAAGACTGTGCAATTCGACAGAGCGGGTCCCACTCGGCCAGCTGTAGCTATCGCGTCACTCCACGTTTAACCATGAGCTAATCCGCAGCCAAGTTTTTCTTTTTCTTTTTTTCTCAACTACATCATGTAAAATAAATTGACTACTACTTCTGAATGGAACCTTGTGCTCCTTATCCCGGGCTTTCGAGGAGAAAGCAGGAACTTTGGGGACCGTCTTGAAGTGTGAACAAATTGTTCATCCCTCCATTTTCAGTGAGAGTAGTAGTTTTGAGATTACAACATCGCACTTTATCGATACAGGTCAACTTCTTTCTGTCCTCAATGTCCCTTTAATTTTTCTCTGTAGACACAGTATATTTTTATTGCCAGTTATTAAGGCACATTTCTTACACAACTGCCTATTTTCAACATTGGAGTCTAACGGCCAAAAAATTTTTTTTCATAAATTTTCAAGACTACGTCCTGCTACTAGAAGCTCCCGAAGATTGCGACAGGTGCAGCAGCGATGGAGCGAATCAACCGCGTAGCGAGAAACGCGCCAGGCAGCCAATTGTTCGGCGGAGTGACAAAGTTACGGCTGTTCAACCAAAGTACCTTTCGCTCCCTTGCCGAGACAAGTTGCCACCGAGTATACCTGCACGCAGTAACCGAACTACAAAGATATATTGACTTTGAGGTTCCACGTCGGGTGTCATTAGTTATGTGCTTATGTTCGATGAAATTTACGATGGGTTACATCTCTGCAGCACGTCTCTGTTTCTGGTACTTACAATACATCTATCTAGTTCGCTGGCAATAAATATGCTGACGATGTTGCCGAGCACAGAAAATTAGAAAGTATGTTCAAGCTCGTTGGCCTTTTCTCTTTCAAATAAAGCACATCAATAGAAAAGGAACTAAGCTGAGTGCTGTAAGTGCTTAAGAAAAAATCAGCCTTGATACTTTTTTTATGCACAAAGGTAGCATGAAAAGAAATACCTTTAGCGCGAAACAACTAAGAAACGACGAGGACCGAACACAGGACAACTCGTCCTTTCTTAGTTGTTTCGCGCATAAAGTATTCCTTTTCCACGATGAACCAGCTCGCCCAACAGAACGTTTTTTTTTGAACGTAGCATGATTTCCAGCTTAACATCTCCTAAAGTTACCAAAACCTTAAAGTTAAATAAATATAATACAATATATTGTGCAGTGAAAGCTCTATAGTGAACGTTTCAGAATGTTCTTAAAAACTTGCCACAGTTAAACAAAGTCCAAGATTCGTATCCACTATTTGTGCGCATACATGAAGCTATAGAAATCAAGGGACCTAAGTTAATCGATTGCCGCCTAAAAAACATCCCATATAATTTAAGGAGCGCTTTGAGATAGTAACAATTATTTTTTTTACGTAGTGGTGCACGAAATTTCGAGTCTTGAAGTTGAGTAATCGTGGATAAATTCTGTTTTCTCTTTCATTTCTGCATCTTTTTCATCCATTCAGACTATTGCTGCAACAATACTGTTCAGGGCAGGCAAAGATGTATTAAAACGTTTTCTTAACAGACCGTTTAAAAGGTTCCTGAGGACAAGTTGAACTTGGTCTGTATCGAAGAACCGACACTTTCTCTGAAAACGGAGCTTTTATACGTATAAATTGGCATAAAATGAAATACTTGGTTGGTATATTATAACGATTCATACCCCGAATCGATTCCGTTTTTGAATTTCCCGCCGTTCGCCATTGGCTAAATCGACGCCACGCCCTAGGCTTCAGCCAAAAACGAAGGGCGACCGTGGGGAGTGGCATCACTTAACCGCAACGGATTAACCACGACGCCATGGCAATCGGTCGGCGCCATTTGCTCGAGGGCCTCTTTCGAAGGGCATTCATTCGCTGCTACGTTCAGAGTCATATCCAGCTATAGTTATCACTCCGTCTTTGCTGGCTCATTTTTTCTCACTTCTCCTTCTACGCAATGACATCCCCTTGACAAATAGAGGCTAGAAAATTGACAGATCCTTGCCACCTTCACCGTTCTCTTATTAGGCGCCTTTAGTTGGCTCGCATCCATTACTTCCTCCTGCGCGCTCCCATTGTGAGACTTCAACGCGACTGGGCTCTTGTTTCCGAACAAAAGAAGGGCACTCCTTGCTTTTTCGCTTAAGCTGTGTACTGCAGCCGCGTTCGGCAACGCGAAGGAAAACAGGGACGGCTGTTG